>JAUBNY010000185.1:3866757-3884642 GCA_032275445.1 Crypturellus soui
CTTCCAGTCCTCTGGCACCTCCCCCGCTCTCCAGGATCTTTCAAGAAGAAAGACTAAGTGAGTTTTTCCTGTTTAACTTGGAGAAAAAAGGTTGAGAAGAGATTTGATTAATGTGCTCAAGTACCTGAGGGGTCACTGTAGGGAGGATGGGGCCTGGCTCTTCTCCATGGTGGCCAGTGACAGGATGAGGGGTAATGGGTGTAAATTGAAACATATGAAGTTTAATCTCCATATGAGGAAGAACTTTACTGTGCAGATGACAGAGCCCCGGCTCAGGCAGCCAAGAGAGGTTGTGGAGTCTTCTTCTCTGGAGATCTTCCAAACCTGCCTGGATGCCACCCTTTGCCACGTGCTCTGGGTGTCCCTGCTGGAGCAGATGATCTCTAGAGGACCCTTCCAACTTCAACAATTCTGTGATTCTGTGATCTTAAATGAAAGAGACAGAGCAAACCCTATACTGTCATTTGTGAACATTGGAGCCTTCTTAGATCTCCTGTCACTAAACCAAAAGATATTCTGCCACAGCATCCCGAGTCTTTTCCCATCACAATAATGTGGGAGGCTACTTCTCTGTGCAGGCATTGTTCACCTTATAGAAGCTCTGCATTATTCCTCTCCCTCCCTGCTTTTCAAAGCCTACCAACTGACATTTCAGTTTACAAGAGAGAAATGCAAAACTGTACCTGAGTAAGAACACACTATTCAGTATGAATATAGAAATAATCATGAAAAAAATCAATAGGAAATCTGATGGATCTCGGTGAAAATCGTACAGCATTAGGAAAAATAGGATGTAAAAAATCACTATGATCCACACCTACACCCTCATCATCTGCTACCAGGGAGAGGATGCCCAGGGAAGGATGCCCTGATTTGTTACTGTAAAAGAGATTTCCCTTTCTCTTTTCTTCTTTTTCCTCCTTTTGTTCTTCATTTGATTGTTTTTACCAAAAGCATCTTTCAGGCTTAGGGTTGATGTGTGCCACCAGCAGTGATACACATGAGTAAATGCTTGTAACCCCATCTCAACATATTTTATGCAATAAATATTCCCCCCCTGGTTCTGTTCACTGTTATGGAAACCAGACTTGGGCAGAGATACTGGACTTTTCTTTCATTAAGACCCCCAGGCAGCAACCAGTCGGCAAGGAAGTGGTGCACGAGGAAAGAAATGGCCCAAATGGAAGAGCAGGAAAAAAAAAAAAAAAAAAAAAAAGTTTATGCTTGTCTTCTATATTCAAGGAACCACAAGTTACAGCAAGTTGACAACCTTTTTTATTTTTTTTTTGTGAAGTATGCTGACATGTATGCCTCTCTCATGGTTAGGTTCTCCCATCTCTCCCATGCAGCTAAACAAGTTCCAGATGCTGCTGCTGCCTCTGGTAGAGTTTGAGAGTCACATTACCATGCTACTCTTGTCTGCTATTGCAAATACTGCAGAGAATGCAACAGGCAAGCAACATCTTAACCAAGAAGTCTCTTAACAATAGGTCTTCAATGTGAGATAAAAAGATCTACATCCTTCATATAATCAAAGATATACTCTGCAGTTATATGATGCAATAAATGCTTTAAGACCTTAGGATAGATGATACTTTATAAACCGCAGAATAGTCATGAATGAAAATTATGAATGCCCTGTATGATGTGTGGAAAAATCAGCATAGATCACAGGATACGTGGGACTTCAGGCAGATGGAGCACCTAGGTCTCAAGCCATCTCTGCTGCTAGTGTGCCTACACACAGTAACTGAGGCCAACTATCCCTCATAACCTGGGATTAAAAGAAAGAGTGCCTTCATCTAGTGGCTCCTTTTTAAGATATGCACTGCAGTGATGGCAGAGCAAAGACTAAGACCTCAGGGGTTGTTCCTGCAAAAAGCCTCCACTATCCTGCAGTTGTCATCTCCCTGGGTCAGAGGATGGCTTGGTCACACGCTGCTGTGTTATAAATTAGTTGATTAGATAACTTGGTGATACTCACTCAAAATCAGATTGAATGCTTATGCCTTGAACTGGATCAGATATGATTAACTGAATCCAAACATCCAGCAGTTTATGACTGCACTATTACCAAACATCAATCACGGCCCCAAAAAAATTCTGTACCCTTATACAGGAGATTGAATCAAATTATTATTTCTAAAGTAAGGAAATTATGACCCCTTCTAAATGTATTGTCCATTATTGTTGAACTATGCTAAATACTGTGTTAATAAATCTTAAATCCGACTGTAATTACTCTGTTTATGTATGTTCAATATATCTTTAGAGTATGGAATAATCTGAGGAGAAATGAAATAAATCTAGAAGATAATAACTCAGCATAATGTTTTCTTTACTGGGTAAATTGCTTAGCAGGATCACGGTGAGGTAGTCAAGTACTGTAGAAAGACTTTGCATGTGTACATTAAAGGAGTAAGGAAAGAAGGTGACAAGTCTCTATTATCAATTAAATAACTGAATGCGTAGAATTATAGATCAGACTGACAAAGACATGTAAAAGTAGCATTTATATGCAAAGTGATGTCTACATACAAATGTATGGGGCACATATGTGGAAAAAATGAGAGTTTCTAGAAAAAGGGACTATCTTAAAAGTTTTTCTTTTCCTTTTAACAAAAGAGAAAGAACAAAGTGAAATACTTTTAAAATATAACAGTTATTTTAACAGAGAAATTGGCATTTCTTTAAAAAATGTTCTATGCTGACAAATTTGAATTAAAAAGAAAGACCTCTCTGTTAAAAATTTAGACGTTCATTCTCTAAATCATAAGAACTAATTTTATTCCCAGATGCAATTCTTTCTCTCACTTCACAAAACATTTTTCAGTTCCATGTTGAGTTTTAATACTGTCTGTACTTAAAAGATTTCCTAGTCATGGAAGGTTTAAGGTTCTAGTGCCTCAGATCATAGAATCACAGACTGGCTGAGGGACCTCTAGAGATCATCTAGTCCAATCCCCTGCTCCAGCAGGGACACCCAGAGCACGGGGCACAGGGCGGCATCCAGGCGGCTTTGGAAGATCTCCAGAGAAGGAGACTCCACAAGGAGCCTCTCTGGGCAGCCTGTGCCAGGGCTCTGTCACCCTCACAGGAAAGAAGTTCTTCACATGGAGATGGAGCTTCCTGATGCCATCTTTTCTCTTGTCTTCATTTTTTTTTTGCATCTCTTGACTATTTCAATTTCATTAGAAAGTTTATTTTTCCTAGTTTCACATATTCTTTCAATAGATCCAGCTTTTTAATTTTGATTAGATCTCAAATGTAATTTATTGTTTTCAGTTACTTATTAGCAAACCAATTATGAATTAAAATGAAATTCAGAGGAAGGGGAGAGCTGCACTGTACTATTTCAGCTGCTTTATACTCTTACTTTTTTTTTTTTGGGAAATAACTCAGGACTTTGGAAACATATAACTTTGGAAATAAGCAGTGATCCTGTTCCAGGTTCCAGCCAACTCAGGGTTGCTGTCCATAAGCTGTTAGTGACACAAATAAATCTACAAAATCTACAGCAATGCAGGGGGATTGGACCAAATGACCTCTAGAGGTCCCTTCCGACCTTTAGTATTCTATGTTTCTATGATTCTAGCCAAAGAGGTTATCGCAAGGTAAAGAATCAAAATTAACCAAAAAATACAATAATATTATTCTGTCTTTCCATAGTTTGAAACCCCAAAAATGACTCGTGAGAGATATCATTCAAGAAATTAACTCAATGAGGTTGAATCTTCCTCTATGCTTGTTTTAGCTAAAAAAAATAATACTTAAAAATGAACATACACAAGTAAACAATGGGATTATGCTATTGGCTACTTAAAGACAGGATTTCAGAATCCTCCATGGGCAGGTGTGGTTGGTGAGCAAGGATCCTTGATCCTTGAATAGTATTCTTCATTCTTCAACTGTTAAATGTGGATGCAATCTGAAACTCACTGTCACAAAGCACATTTAGCACATGTTAGGTAATGATGTAGCTAGGGACTAGATAAGAGAAGCTCCATCTCTCTGGCGGAATAAATAATACATAAGAATTTGGATCATGGTAAATAATTTGCCTTTTTTTTTTTTTCTCAATGCAGACTCAAGCTGCATACTTCAATTTGATTTTCAGGATTTAGTCCTTACACAGGGTAAAATACAGACTGCTATTTAGTGATACTGAAAGCTAATACATGCCAGAGTTTTCATAGAAGTGCTGCTGTCATCAGGTTGCGGCAGGCAACTAAACTGATAAGTTTAGTCTGTCTCTGTTCTTGTGATTGCATGAAGGCATGAAACCTCAATCTTATCAAATTAATTATCCACTAGCAAATTACACCTGCTCCTAATACTTTGGATAAATTTAATGAAGTGTTGGCAGCCCATTGTGTTCTGCTTCGTACTTCTCTCTCTTTTCTGTTTTGTGTTGCCATTTGTGCCAGAGATAGAAGCTCCTGTTACAAAAGGTTTGTTAACAGATTAGCTGCAAACAGAGCATTAAGAGAGATTTGCGAGTCCATCTTAAGCAAAGTGAATCTTGGCTGCATTTTTTCCTTTTTAACTCAGGAAATTCTGCTAGACATCTTGTGCCATATGATAAAGAATTATTTAATTTTTTTTATCTCTCTAAAGTTGATGTCTATTGTTATTCTCATCAATTAATTGTCATTTTTTTGTTATTCTGATTTTGGAATGCTGAACCATATTTCTGTATTCCTCCATATTTAGCCTAATTGAGATTTTTATTTTCCTTCCATTCAGTCTTTAGGATGAGTTTGTGAATTTAAACTGCAATAATAATTCTAAGTTCCTTTTTGAAAGAAGTATTATGCTCATGAGTTTAGCAAATACTATGGAACTAAACTATCAAAGTACCAATGCCATAGTCTGAAAACCTAAATTCACAAAGCAGGAATAGGTAAAGAAAGAAATTTACAGAAAGATGGAGTTTACAGAAATAGCAGGATTTCTCAGGTCCATTAAGTACCTATATTAAATTGAATTTAAGCTACAGTTTAATGTGAAACACTTCTTTAGCTGTTTAACTGTATCAGGATAATTTTTTAAATCATCATGAACTGCCTTGTCTAAGAGTAGTTGTTGGCCATAGTAATACCGTTTTTTGGCTATGTTTAAAAGCATTAAAAAAAGTGAACTAGATATTCTTTATAATGGGGCCAAACTCTTCTTGGTGGTGTCCAGCAACTGAACAAGGGGTACCCAAATGGGTAGCTGAAACACAGGAAGTTCCACCTCCATATGACGAATAATTTCTTTCCTATGAGGATGACAGAGCCCTGGCACAGGCTGCCCGGAGAGGCTCCTTGTGGAGTCTCCTTCTCTGGAGATCTTCCCAACCCGCCTGGATGGCACCCTGTGCCACGTGCTGTAGGTGTCCCTGCTCGAGCAGGGGAGTTGGACTGGATGATCTCTAGAGGTCCCTTCCAATCTCAACCATTCTGTGATTCTGTGAGATTTTTATCAAGCAGTACAAAACTGAGCAACAGAAAACAAGAATGAGGAGGGTGATCCTCTCAACCTTATTTATACATGTTGGGTCAGGATCTTTATATTCCCAGTAGCAGACGAAAATAGCAGTGGAGTCTGCACTCATCAAAACCCTGTCACTTTGGCTCCCTGTTTGGGAACACCAGTTCAAGGAAGAATACCTGCATCTGCACAGCCTCCTGTGGAGGCACAGCTGGCATCAGGGATGATTCAGGCTGCTTTTCTAAACAGACACTAGAGGAAAGGGTCTGTCACTGGCAGTGATAGAAAAGTAAAGTTGAAGCACAACCATTCTTGCCTTCTGCCGATCTCGGGCATCACTCAACTTCCTACCATCGTTTACCCTAGCCATTTCCTTCTGTGAGGAGAACAAGTGAAATTTAATGAGGCAAACTTCACAGATTTGCCTGCACTTTCTCTCCATTTTCCACTGTTCAAATGGGAAAGTGCCTGACATCCTCAAGCCTCAACAGTCAGGAAAATGTGCTAGTAGCCTCTGTATCAAAAATAATGAAGAAAGTATAGCTGGAGAGGAAAACAGACTTGGCGGAAAGTATCAGTGCCAGTAACAAAGGTTCAGAAATAGTGCCCTTCGCTCTTCTTTGAAGGCTAGTCATTATGAACCCGGTATCGCCTTAGTTTATGTAATGTTGCATATCTGTTTTGATTAAGTCCAGTAATAACAAAGAATAAAAATTCTCAAGTGTCCAAAATCAGAGAAGCAGACAGCATTCTGTGTTCTATCTGATTCCATTTGTTTGTACTTGATATGCCTTAGATTTGAAAGATCAATTAATGTGAAAAAAATGCCTGTAGGTTAAAAAGCTGGTTGTTTTTTTCTCCTTACAGCACAGCACATTTCTGCTGAGAATAGTGATGTACTGCTCAAGGTCAAAATCAGTTCTGTGTTGTTTAAGGGACTTATTGTTTCTGGATTCATAAAAGCTCCCATTTTCTGAAAAAAAATGACTTTAGGAGGGGTGGGTAATTAGCAGCAGATTACAACACTGCTTAAGTAGAGAAAGGCAAATCAGAATGATATGCAGGAAGATCTGTGCTATTAGATGCATTCTAAAGTATAATAATAATTATTATTATAATAAAAAGAAAGTAAGAAGGAGAACTATTACAAAGGACATGTATTAGCTGTAGGCAGCTGTCTGAAAATGAGCTTGGCAGCCTTTGTTCTATGGTCATATGCTGATCTGGAGTCTTTCAAAAACCTGCAGCCAAAGGTTTCATAAACCAATGGAAGCAATGCAGAAAACTATGAATAATTTGTTATTTATGGGGAGGGGGACGAAGGAGAAGAAGAAACCATTTTTCCCCAAAAAATGTTTCATAGAACTTTATTTTTATTTCTACAAAAGGCATTGGGAGTTACTTGTTTGTTTTTAATTTTCTAATTCATTTTTTATCTGATTTCCTGTTTGGTTTATCATATACAAAAATATGCTGTAATGGTTTGAGTTTATATTCTTTATTTTTGTCACTTTGAGCATTTTTGATGGATATGAGCCTTGAAAAGCAGCAGATTAAGAGCAGGAAAGTTGAAAAAAGGCAATTGAAGGGGGGAAGAAATATACTGAACGTTTAAATATATTTTGTTCTATTTTATTCAGTGGTGAAAAAGGGATTTTTTTTAATGGGAACTGATTTTCTAAAGCTTTGATATTTTGATAAAAAGCTAGAAAACTTTAAAAGGTTAGGATATTTTTCTAAGAAAGGTGTCATTTTGAAAAAAATAAAGTTGTTTGTTCAGCACACTCTTAACTCTATGTTTTCTTATAGTTATTATTATTATTGGTGTACACTTCTTTCTCTTTTTTTGGATTTTGATTTTTTTAATTCTATAAGCTGCAAGAAGTTTATTCACATGTAATTGAAAAGTGAATTATCCATCTGCTTGTAATACTTTTTTGTTTGTTTGTTTTTAATCTTAGAAGCAATTCTGTATGATGCTAGGGCCTCGTTCTGAAGCATAGCTGAAATGACATTTAAAGCAGTCTTTGGCTGTGATGGAAGAGGACAGGAAGATGATGGAAGCATGCACAAGTGGTTTCTGTCACTGTCTCTTGAGGTATAGAATATTATAATATATCATTTTATCTGCTAATGCTGCATTTAATGAATCTCGTCTATGGAAAAGAAGAAAAAAAGAAAAAAAAAAGGTTGATTTGGTGCTTCTGCATCCATTTATCTTCACATATGGAAGCATAAAATACAGAAAGATGGTAAAGGAAGATAACAACTATGCTCTGGCTAAAGTAGTTTTATGTGCACTAAGGATATACATGAATTGCTGCAAAATACCAATTGGTCTCAGCCCTTTCTGGAAACACTGATTTCCCTAGTTTCTGGGAAATGTTGATCAGGACAAATTGTACCTGAGAACTTTAGAATGTTTCCTAAATTAAAGCTGGAAAAAACACCCCTAGAAAATTCAATCATTCAGCAGAGTAAAGCAAGGAAAAGAAATATATTAACATGCAAGGAAAAGAAATATATTAACATGACCAAACTACCATCATTAAACAATCAGTTATATATTTTTGTCTTTTATCTTTTTGTGTGTGCATCATAAATTGATTATTAAAGAATGTAAATTGAATACTTTGCTACATTTAAAATACAGTGAAATTCCCCACGTGCCAGCTCAAAACTCAACAGCATATTAATGAGAAGATAATGCAGCTGCAACCTGTTTCAAGAGATGGAGGAAATACATGGCAACCTGAGATGGCTGATTGCAACCATTCTTCAATGCTTCAAGGCTACTGAAGTTTGCTCCCTGGTGGCTCCTAGCATCTCTTTTTACAGAGGACCTGTAAATCGACCACAAGTAGTAAGTACATGTAGCAATTACATCCTTCAGTCCATGGAACTCCTAATGTGGATGTATTTATTCTGCTAGAAGATATTTTTTCTTAATGTGGATAATTTTAAAATCTGCATAATTGAAATCTGTATTATTGTACACAGTTCAAATTTTGCATTTAGAAAGAATGTGAATTGTTTAGCTTACTAAAGACAAAAACTCTCTGATAAAAACTTTGAAGTCCACATTTTTTTCTGAGAAAAGATTTTTTTTTTTACTGTTTCCTCTGAATTAAAGAGCTATGCTGAGTTTCTTCACCTTTCCCTGATACTGTGCATTTATGAGGGTTTTTCATATAGTCTAACAACCTGCTAAACATGAAGACCTATCTATACTACTAAAAATAATAGAGTAGGGATTTGTTATATCAGAATGTTCATACAAGACAGTATCATCTAGGTACATGGAAGCAGATCCCATGTAACAAAGCACGGTGCACAATACCAGAGTCATTTGTAATAATTCTTGTTTGTTTGTTTGTTTCTGAAAGAGAATCTTTGGAATAGTTACACTTCATAAAACATTTTGGTAGTTTTAGAAGAATATAATTTTCAGAGATCATTCAATTTTTTTCTGGCTTTATCTAGATTGTTTTATTATCAGGTCTTCTAGAATAGTAGCTATGTGACTATCTTGCTTAAACTGAAATTTTTAATTCTGCTGAGACAGAATGGATTAGTTTTGGTAACTGTTGTCAGGCAAAAGTATCTCAGTGTTAGTTATGTTGAATTCACTTTTGTAAATCAACATCAATGCGATGCACAAAGCACATTTTTAATTTTTTTCCTATATTTTTTAAGAAAAAAATATAATAAGAGAAAATTATGTTTTAAAGTAACAAAGTAAACAAGTAAAAAAGCAAAAGGCAAAAAAAACCCCTGACACAGTAACCAGGAGTAACTGACAGAAAAACAAGAAAGCGTCTGGACTGAGAAGACTATAGTGCCTGATATTCCCAAATATTTGTTTCACGTAATTGAGACAAAAGATGTTTGATTTAGTAAAACTGTCTGGAAGCGGGATTATGCAGTACATTAATGGATTTCAGAAGTGCCTCACCAGTATACCTTAATATGTCCTTCACAATCCTGTAGGAGCAATAGTCACAAGATCCCAGAATGGTTGAGGTTGGAAGGGGCCTCTAGAGATCACCTAGTCCAACCCCCTGCTCCAGCAGGGACACAGGCAGCACATGGCACATGGTGGCTTTCAGACGGGTTTGGAAGATCTCCAGAGGAGACTCCGCAAGGAGCCTCTTTGGGCAGCCTGTGCCAGGTCTCTGTCACCCTCACAGGAAAGAAGTTCTTCCTCACATGGAGGTGGATCTTTCTGTTTCAATTTTAGCTTTTTCAGCTTTAGCTTTTTAGTTTTATTACCCATTCTCCAATCTCTGGTTGCTATCGAGAAGAATTTGGGAGCATCCTCCCTACATTTGCCCCTCAGGTACTTGTACATGTTGATCAGATCTCCTCTCAGTCTTCTCTTCTCTAGACTAAACAGGCCTGCTTAGTCTTCTCTCATAAAATCGATGCTACAGTCCCTTAATCATCTTTATAATGTTTTAACATTTAATGGGTTAACAGTTAAGAACAACCAAACAAGTTGTCTTTGCTTGTTTATTTGTTTTGTTTATCTTTTTGTTTCCTTAGTTTATATGCATTCAGAAAGTTTTACTATTCTTTTTCCATTACTTCTTACCTGGAAGACTAATTTTTTAACATAGTTGAAAGTTAACATAGTTTGGTGCAAAAGCAGGTAAAGGAGATTTTGGAAAAAGAGTGAGGAAAGAACTCAAAGAGAGAAAATCCAGTTCTGTGCACTAAATTCTAATAGTTCATCCATAACACATATACAATACTTTTTATCCTGAAATATTTTTTTCTTCAGAACAGTAAAGTAAGAAGGCTATGTGACGTCTATCAAGATCTCATCACTTTTATTTCCTTTTACAGCATATGAGACAAGAAAAATAGTTTGCCATTACACTTAAAGATCCAGTATCTAACATGGATAATGATCAGGTGAGTTCTTCTTGGGAAAAATGTAGGTGAACAGGCTCTCCTATACTTAATTATCTTACAACTTTTGTAGCAGATAATGATGTGGACTATTCTTGGAAATAACAACATGATAAACTAGATGGATCTTGAGTCTGTTCAAGGACAAGCAGTTCATACATTTTGTAATTTAGTACTGATGATAATAGACCCAGGTTTACATGAAAGTTTTATGCAGCTGATTGTGTTTTAAGGAAGTAGTAAGCCATTTGTAATGTTCTTTGGCATAGCTTATGTTTGATTAAAACTAAATGAAAAACAGTATCAGTACATGTAAGAGCTGTCATTTCACAAATTTACTTCTAAGGTCATTATCATTTTTTGTTATTTTTCCACAGTGTATGAAGCAAAGGAATTCTGAAGTCATAATAGTACGGACTATCATGAGAAGATGTAATGCCATCAGTTAGCACAATGCTTTTTAAAGTTCTAAAATAACAATTATTGTGTCTAGAAAGGTATCTTTTTTCATATAAGATAGCATTTGATTGATGAAGTTAATATTAAAGTATATCTCTATTGAAAAGGCAAGGTGGTGACACGTGAAAACTATGGTCAAGGAGCATCTGTTCTTTGTCAGTCAGTAGTTTTATTGGCTCAGTTTTTCCATGACTGCTTCCTCTGATAAATCATCAGTGATTTACTACAGCAGAATAAGGCATGAAACAAAATACACCCATCTGCTTTATAAAGATGGCAAGGGCATTAGATGAAGCCCTGATGATTGAGGACATCCTTTGCTTTAGGACCATGGGATCAGCTTTACTATACCTGGGACTGTGATGTCATTAACATAATCTATTTCTCCTTATTCTTACATTAACAGAACAGAAATCTAATAGGAACATAAGCATAAGTCCCATTTTTTTTTTCTTTCCCATATTTTAACCCAGTCATGCTGAAGCTCACCAGGGACAGAAACAGGGAGGCCTATTCTGAATGCCAAATATGCCTGTTATTGTGTCTCTTGTTTGTTGTATGCTCCCTAAATCTCCATACAGTGATAGATTTGGCTATTTAGACTGTTTCTTTGGCAGCTTGTCCTTTGATAGGGCAATTTGTCTTTAACATACCCCAAAAAGACACTCTGCATGAGCAATAGTTGGCAGTTAGGTCCTTATACTGTGAAAGCTGGGTAACAGACCCAAGGAGGGAGACCAGTCAGCACTAATGCCCCTTAGCAAATGGCCATACCCTCTACCAACAATATATAGCCATGAGTTTGGAGGCATTTTAATATTCATATTAAATAAGATTAATAAAGATCTTCTTTTGTTAAACAAAAAAAAAAGAAAAAAAAGTTTGTGCTAAAGAGTAAAACCAAGATGGATGCTCATAATTTTATAAACTGTGTAAGACAAGTAGTCTGTGGTTACACACGAATGCAGGCAGCTACAACAAAATGGTCCAGGTTTACATTAAAGCTGTGTGACATATTAGTTACAAAATTAAAAACACTCTCTGATTCTCAGATTCACCTCTCTCTCTCTTTTTTTTCTTTTTTTTTTGTCTCCCCTCAGTTTCATCAGATGTAGTGAGGTGTCATATGGAACTTTATTTACTAATGGCAAAGGCTTATTTTTTTCCTGGATTTCAGCCAAAATTTCAATAGAGCTTTTAGTGGTGTTTGATTTTTAGCTTACTTTGTTGGCTTTTATTAAGAAGTAGAAGTTACATTGTTTTCTTCAGTATCAACAGTCTGTATCCATGCATGTATTGAAGTGGGTCAGTGTAGAAAATCTTGGCCAAAAAAAAGCCCAACAAATGACTAAAATTATCTCTATGATAGCACTGCTTGCCATAACTTGAATTATCTTTATGAGACCACAGCTTGCCCTTGAATTTTTACTAAGAGAAAAATATAGTTTTCTTAAATGGGAAAGAAACATAAGTGGTTTTCATATAATTTGTTTTGAAAAACATATCAGTTGCCATATCAGTTATCAATTGGTTATTGAGAAATTGATATATATTTTAACTATGTTACGTAGTGTGGGGCAAGAATACACTGAGGGCATGTGGAGCAATATGAAGATCTTGCAGTGGTATTAAACACTGTAGCACAATTTTCCTTGCGCATACATGCAGAACAACCTCTTGAAAAAGAGAACATTACTGTAGTACATTGTTTCCTCTTTATTTCATAGCTCCAGACAGACTAGATGATGTAAGGATTCTTATTATTGTTATTCTTATTATAATTATTATTCTTATTATAATTATTCTTATTATATAACCTTTACCTGCTGTGAAATGATTGCTAGCATTGTGCATACATTAGCTGCTGCCAATTCCTATCATCTATGAGTAGTTTCTATTCATATCTCACACAGGCACTTACGTACCCTATTACCTATGGCAAAAAGGAAGGTGGGCTGAAACAGCTCAGCTCCTGAGCACCTGCATGTTGCTGTTAACTCTGACAAGGGTTTTGCATAGGAAAACCTGCCTACAAGTTGTCTGCTGATGGCTGTCAATGAGTCACAGGAGAAACGCCTGGAAGATTGCACCCATTTACTCCTCGCTGTGGGTTTTGCATCAGCTTTAAAGCATCAACCTGAGTGGCCTATGCAAAATGCTCACAGAACTCATGGCACCATACATTTCCATACAAGATCATGCAATAGATTTTAACAGCAGTCGCTGGAGGTTTCCTGCTTATTTGGAAACATAGAGCTGATATATAATGCTTTGCTTTTGACCCTGTCTTTATCTCTAGGACAAACACAATTTTACATATGTATTTATAGAGAAAACTTGCTGATATTTGGTAACAAATTTGTGAGTCAGTTTTTGTATATAAACTGGTGCATCTTCAGGCCAAGGAGGAGGCCTTGAACATGTAAGGTGACTGTGATAAGTAGACTTTGTTGCATTCCCTGTGCTATTTGTAAGTTTTGGCAAGTTTCTCTATATTTTCATTTCTATGTTTTTTTATGGTTGTTATTTGTTTGTTTGTTAGTCCTAGCCATGCCCTCTGTTTGTTTTTATTGTTTGCTGAAGACAGACACTCTGAAGTAAATAAGTTTGGAAGAAAATAATTTACAGGTGTGACAGGTATGTCTCTCATAGCATGATAACAAAAGAGTTGTTATTTATGAAGAACTACATGAAGTCATGAGTTTTGTTTTATTCAGAGAATTGGAGTTCTATTTTAAACAAGAAATCACTGAAGATAGTAATAGTTCAAATATTTGATGCATTGTACTTGTATCTTGATATATAATATAACATGCAGTGCTATATAAGCATAAGAGTTTAGTATGCCATTAGAGTATCTTTCTCACCTGGTGTACTATGATATCACGTGATATTTAGTGATTCATGATTACGAACCTATCGTTAAAAATATTCTGTAATCTTGACACAGCAAAACTCGTGATATTAGTGAGATTAGTATACAGGAACTAAGTTTGCTGCCTAATAGTAACTACCTAATAGCAGTAAGCAATTGATCCCGGATCCAATCATATCCATCTCCTGCTTTCTTAATACATATCTGGCACTGCCACATAAAGAAAGAAAAAAAAATAAATAAAGCTGTTAAACACAGCTGACAGGAGATAAAAGGGGGTGAAAATCCAGAGAGAGTGACCTCTTGGGAAGAATTTGTTTCTTTGCAGCATATTTCCCTGTTAATAATGTGTTTCTCACTCTCCTGGAGACCTCTCAGTGCTATTGTAAATTTTGCATAGATTTAGAGACAAAAATATTCTTTTATCCATGGTCAGTTAACATTCTGTATATTAATACGTTAGTCATATACTTCATAAAAATAAGATCTACGTGCCTGATATTTGTCTTCCACTATTTCAGAGACATCAGGAAGAAAAATGAAATAACATTGCTTTTGAAACTTCAAACTGATTCACAAAGATAAAGCCAGATACATTTTTAGCAACAAATATCATTACGACTACAGAGTCTTCTTGTTTCTCTGTAGTTTTTCCTGGCTGACTTGGGACTCAAACTTTCTAGCCTGTGTCTCAGACTCGGACATGACGTTGGTCCTTAGAACCCAGAGAAATTATGCATTTTAATGCTTTAGGCCTTGGATACAGGTAATTTTTATCAGAACCATACAGTTGTTGATCAGTAGCAACAGGACCCAGCCTAACTCCCACAGATACTGGGAGTCACCATTGGCACAGCACTTTCCAAAAACAAAAAAATAAATAAATACATTCTTATACGGCCTCCTCCCTCTGAAGTATTTCTTCTAAAAGATATACACAAATTCTTTCTCCCTATCATAGATGTATGCATACCAGCAAAACACCCCCACTCCCTTCCCCACCAAAAATAAAAAGTAAAAGGGAGCTATATTAGTTGCAGGGTAAGGAGGGGAGAAAGGGAGAGGAGGAACAAGGAAGTCTGCTGTTCCTTCTATTTTTAAATACTCTAGAGGCTCTTTGATTCTATGATGATGAAGCTATATATGTATGTAGATATTTAATTCCTTAGTTCTCTAAGGGAGCTACTGAAAAATAAATGTTGATATATAATTGACTCATAGACATATTGCCTCTGGCAATATGCTATAGAAATGGCATCATGAGATCTAGGGAAACAGATCACAGATTTTAGCAACTGACACTTCACATTTTGTAAGCTTATCCCTATATATTTCAAATGTTAATTGGGATTATAAATCTTTCTACATTAGGGTGAGGTTGGGCTTTATCTCCTTGACAGTAACCTAGTATTATATTTTAAACTTACACAATTAAAATGACTAATATCAGCGTGAGCTGGAATAGTAAAATTGCATGTTAATTGTAAATTCATTAAAACCGACACTCTGACATGTGACTGCATGAACACTGTGGTGGTAAAGTGCTAGCAGTGCTTTTTTTGACGCTGCATATGTAATTAGAAAAAAAATGCTACCTCCTGTCAGGGTTTTCTATCTAACTGTAGGGTGTGTTTTCCATCTCTTCTGTTAATAGCAGATTTCTGAGAATGATATATTGGATAAAAATAAAATAGTATTCTGAAATTAAGGAGAAAGAATTCATTTAGCATGCTTATACATGTACAGTATAGAAAATAGAATGCAAAATACTGTAAAGTGAAGGCAGATTGGGGATAAATATAGAGGATTGATGTGATGACAGCCTCTAAATACTTAAAAATATTAAGTTCAACTTCTGGAAGGCTATGATCCTTATCACTTTCTCTTGTTGACAATAAGACAGCCTTCCCAAATGGGAAGAGGCTATATATTATGAGAGATTTAAAAAAATCCACACAATAATATAAAATAACAGTTAGAAAAAGCAAAAACTGTTTAAATACTGCTGGGTTGTAATGCATGTCAGGGAGACTTGTACAATTTTAGAATCTTAAGAGACCATATGTGGGGGCAGGAGGTGGGAGGAATGCAAAATTTGTGGGTTTAAAAAAATAACAACAGAAAACCTGTGGTAAAGTTCTAAAAAAAGATTATGCTAATTTGTGATTCATTGCCAAATGCAATGAGAGATTCACAACACCAGTTAAATCAAGTGTTCTAATTAAAATGTGTTTTTGTTTAAGTCCATGTAAGTTGTAGGAAGCCAGACATGAGGTGTTTCTCTAGACTACCTAATAATTTTAAATGTTGAAAAATGATGAAGGGCACTGAAAGAGGGAAAAGGAATTTTCTGGAGTAAAATTACAGAATCAGAAATAGGGGACTTAGGGGTCTTTCTCTATCATGTACTTATTTTTGACTTTGGATGACTCGTTGACACAATTTGGATCCAATTATTTGATCTCAGCAGGGATGAAGATCAATCTTTAGGATCTAGTAGTTCTCCTTCAAATTAAATTTGCATCAATAATTCTTCAGCTAAGGGAAGCTACTGGGAAGGGAACACTGGGTCTATCATGATGACCAGGTTTTAGCTCATATGGGATTCCTTATGCATTTTCTTTCATGGAAAGTCCAGGGTCAAGAGCGGGTTTCCAAATAAGCACCTCAGAGGATAGGACTGGGAGTCCTAAGTGTGTAAAAAATCTGTAAAAATGTGGTCTTTAAAAACGAAATCTGCAACAGCTGATACACCATGATCTCCCTGCAAAATCACTTTTGTGGCTTTAATGTTAAGAGACATAGATAAGTGCTATCAGATTTTCAAGTTGTCCAATGTGTATTAATTTGGTCACTTTTAATTCACAACTGAACACTTAGCATTGGCATATTGTGTAAAGTCTTTGCAATCTCACTGTTTGAATTTAAAATTTGAACCAAAATTTAATTTGAAGCTATCAAATATCAATGAAATATCAAGCTATTTCATTTCCTTGGGAGACAATTTTCACAGCAGGAGCAAATGAGCTATTGTGAAGCTCATGATCCCAGGAGAGCTCCAGGATGTTCAGAAAGATTACAGAGAGGAGGATGCAGCAATCCTGCACCTAGAATTCCCTTTTGGAATGGGTCAGTTCAGGTGATGGTAATGTCACAATCTCCGTTAAAAGACATTTTCTAGTGGTCATCTTTGATTATCTGATATATAACAGTATTCTAGGGAAGTGCCTAAATTTCACATGTAAAGACAAAAAGAAATCTTTCCTGAGAAGATTACTTTATTGACAAAATGTTTTCTTTTTTTTTTCTGAATTTCCCTGACTAGAGTTTATTTAAATAGTGGAAAATGGGTATATAATTTTATCAGATAAATTAAAATGCAAGTATGTAACTTATAATTTTCTCAAATAACATACCAGCACTGATAACATATATTGTACCATTGTAACTTGTTAAGGCTATTTACAGGTGAAAAGTAAAAAAGCAGATGTAAGATCAACTAAAATGGATTAATAATATATAATGTTTTTTATACCAGTGTTTCTTCTTCCATTTTTTTTCTTTTTAAAATATAGTACAAATACCAGTGGAAATAAATGAGATTTCAATTCCTGTCAGATTATTTCTTTTGTTGCTTGGGTTTTAGCTTCCCTTTTCATTATTTAAAAAACAGCAATGACAACAACAAAAACAAAAAAGCAGATTTATTTAGATCTTTTTCGTAGAATACAAAGTTTCTGAAAACTCCTGTCCAAAAGAACAATCAAGCATACAGCCAAAGGGACTGGGGTGGGAGAAACAAAAGATGAATGATCATAGTAGTAATTAATACTAATTTTATTTATAAAGGTTCTGTTACCCAAGTCTCTGCTGGAGGATCCATGGAGCTCAACAGAGAAAATATTTACAAATAGAATTATCACTTCTCAAGTGACAACATTCCTGAGGCATAAAGAGGGCCAGCAGCAGTAATGAAATAAGAGGTTTACATTGCTCATATCTAACAAAAAAAAAGAGAGGGAGAGGGAGAGGGAGAGGGAGAGAGAAGGGGATAGAGAGAGAAAGAGAAAGAGAAAGAGAGAGAGGGAGAGAAGGAAAGAAGGAAAGAAGGAAGGAAAGAAGAAAAGGGAAGAAAGAAGGGGAGGGAGGAAGGAAGGGAAGA
>JAUBNY010000185.1:3884742-3896019 GCA_032275445.1 Crypturellus soui
GGAAGGAAGGAAGGAAGGAAGGAAGGAAGGAAGGAAGGAAGGAAGGAAGGAAGGAAGGAAGGAAGGAAGGAAGAAGATTCCTTTGACTCTGGAGGACTTTAAGGACCTAGAAGATGATCTTCCAATAGGCCCTAAGGGGAAAAGAAAAAAAAATGTACAAGCACAAATGTTAGGAGTAAGTAGAGCGGTCCAAAGCCCTGCAGACAGAATTACAACCCTTTGCATCAGGGAGGAAAAGGGGGGGTTGTCTTCCCAACAGATGTGGGCACAGAGGTAGGTATACCCCAAGCTAAAGGACATGTTCATCACTAGGCACAGAAAATTGTGATGCTGGCTGTAAAGAAGGGTTTTTTGTACTGTTAATTGAGGAGAGCTGTTCTTTTGTTTGGTCAAGTATAAAAAAATAGGTATGATGTTTGGGGGCAGCATGTGCATGCTGCTCATTTTGACCAGGAGGAATGCAGCAAATCTGCAAGGATTTCTGTTGTGCCTGACCAATATAGATCAGCTGAACACAGCGATTTCCTAAGGCCTGAGCTGCACACTCTGAGTTTGCAGACACCAGCATGAGCACAACAAAATGGAACTTCTGCTCCTGAAGCAACTGGAAAATCCCTTTGGCTTCTTCAACATCGTACAGTGTGGCTGTGCTCTTAAGTAAAAATATTCATGTGGCAACTTCTTGCTCATTGGGTAGGTTCTTAGTATGTGTTCACATTAGCTCTTTTGCTATTGCTGGGAGTTTTAAATTGTTATGCTGGTAGCTCCCGGACAGCACAGCAATGCTCCAGCTGTTCTGAGTACTGGTAAGTAAACATATGTACAGAAAGACCTTGCCTCATGACTATACAGTTCTGTGATAAAATTAAAAGCCAGTTTTTACCTCTAGCATTACAGCATTCCCTGCTGCAAAATTTTTTACCTCCAACGGAAGGAGAGAGAAAGTAATAGAAGCTTCCAATGGCTTTGTGCTCCACGCCAGTATTGTTCCTCCTCAGAGCCAGGTGGTACATGCCCATGCAGAGTCCTGCTGAGCTTCAGTAGGAAACATGTCTCAGAGTAAGTGCTTATGGATGCTGAGAAAGCATTCAAGTCATCCATCTCAATGCCACTGTGATAACAGAAACTGGAGATTTCTAGCAAGACTGCTAGAAATCTCCCTCCCTGTTGAGCCCTCGTTGTTAGAAGGAATGGTTGAGGAGTGAGCCTAGCTTTACTTTTAAGCATAGATTCATTTCCATAAGAATTCCATAAGAATGGGCTCTCTCAAGCCCATTTAAGGTTGATATTTCAGTCATTTTACACAGAAAAACTGAATGCCTAGAAACAGGGTGAGTAGTTTTAGCGAAGACTCCTGTCCTTGGGAGAAAGCTTATGGGGCTTTGAAAATTGTCTGATGTATGGTAAACGAAACAATCAAGTTTCTAGGAAGATAAACGAAATAAATTGTTTTTGTGCAATGAAACATAAGTTCTCATGCTACTGAATTGGTATATGCATTCTTTTATTAAAACTTAAAAAGTCCGAGGCTAAAATACCAGACTTTAAATTTTTGAAATATTGAAGGTGTTTGTTGTCAAACACTTATGCAATTTTTTAAAAACTAAAATATCCAAAAAGTATAACCATGAAAAATTAATTTATAGAATTTTATAGATGTTAAGGCTAATATCCTAACACTTTTTACATAAAAGAATGAGTAATATTGAATGACAAGGATGTCTTTACTTATATCATTAAATTACAAAATTCCTTGTGATTTATTTTATTATTATTATGGAATAAAATGTTGGAACATATACATTGTTGCATACTCACCTTTTGAGCAAAAGCAATTTCCAGTGTGAATAAGTAGTTCTATTATAATTCTTTTTTTTAAGGATTAAGTATTTGACTAGCAATATTAATTCTAACATTAAATTCACATAAGATAAAATCTGAAAGAAAAAAATCTTAATATGTATTAAGTTATTCCCTAAAGAAGATGATATATTTCTTTTCCCTACAAGTAAGTAGTGCAGTATATTTTCATAAGGTTGTCTGAAGGGTTGGTTGTATTCCTCCAGCATTGATTGTATGTTACAGAATTAAATCAAAAGTCACATGTATTTCCATATAAGTTTTTACTTCTCTCTCTCACCATAAAATTTGGCTTAAAGTTCATAAGATCGTAGGACAACTCAGGCTGGCAGGGACTTCAGGTGGTCCACCCCTGCCCAAAGCAGGCTCAGCTGTTGGAGCAGAGTAGCTGGCTAAGAACCATGAGCTGTCAAGTCTTAAACCCCCTGGGCACGTCTCAGTCCATTCATCCTGCAAGGTCCCCCTGAATGACAGTGCTGTCCTCAAACTTACACAAACTATCCCCCTAGTTTGATGTCAATGGCAGATACCATGAGCATGCTCTGTGTTTGCTTCTCTGAGTCACTGACAGAAGTATTTAACAGGGTATGTCCCAGTACAACTGAACTCCCTTGTGCTGGTACCTCATTTGTTAGTAGATTCCAGTAGTGCCTATTTTTCATCAGACTCTGAGGTAAGAGGGCTCACTACATGATTTTTCTCTTTTGCATTGGAGCTGTCACAAGTTCCCTGTTAGCCTTTGATATATCCTTGTTTTATTGAGTGAAGGAAGGGACCACCATGTTGTGATGTTGTTATCCTTACAGATTTGCAAAGCTTCCTGACCTCCTTTGCCCTTCAGTGTTTTCTCTGGTGGGATCACACATACAAGGTCCCTGGTTGTTGGAATCTGCTATCTTCAATCCTGAGCTTCTTGCACCTGAAACTGAAGGCTGCTGTTTTTGTGGCCAATGCATCCAAGGCTGCCATGGATTGCCATGTCCCTAGCCAGTCCTGCCTTGTAACAGCTCCAGTTGCATGTTACCTTTGATGGGTCTATCTAGTACCTATTTCCCTCCTAGTAATCTTCTTAACTGCTTGTGTTTCTTGTAGGTGGTTATGCTTGTTGTGCCCTTCTAAAAATGAACTCTCTGGTCAGCTTAATATGACATCCAGAAAAGCAGTTAAGTACTTATTGAATGTGTCATTACTTGAGATTTATGGACAAACAAAATGATAATTTCCGTACTATAAAAAGACTAGTGGTCTAATCTACCTCATAAATGCCATCTAATGCAAAGCAAGCAGCTAGTTATGGCTATGGTTTAGGGGCCAGAAGGACTACTTTTAAACCCCATTATAATGTTCCTGAAGTTTAAACAGCCCACAGAAGCAAAGATAGGTCTTTAGTCTCAATTTGGAAATTGAGGTCACTGAATATTAGCCTATGTTCCCATGCCATCATCCTTGTGTCTAACCTGTATGCCAGCCACTGTGAGAACAGAGATCATGGGACTAAAACAAAAGCTGGCAGAAAAGACAGATGCTCTTAATAAGTTAGATAGTTTTCAAGAAGCAGTTCTGAGGATAAATAAGAAGACAGGAGTTATGTGACAGGATTTGAAAGCCTAACTGATTTGAAAGACAAAAAATGTTGGAAAATATATTTCCAGGCCAAGAAGCTATGGGTAGGATATTAATATATGCAGATTAAATCTTTGATGACAAATAAAAAGAAAGATAAATATGAGAACAGTGAATGAAGTTATTGACATTCCAAGAGGGAATTTAATGGCATGGAACTTCCTGAAGTGATTAGAGAAATGACTCCTGGCAAATTCTCTATGGCCTATGTTGCACATTGCCCATTCAGTCAGCAAAACTGACTTACCCAACAGCCTTGGAGAACAGTCACTGTAGAAAAACACACTTAGTCTCACCACCTACTCCTGCAAAGAATTTAAGTAGCTAATTGACAACTCAAAAGTACAAGCCAACAAAATACGGGACATCCTGAGAAAATAATATCTAACCACTAAATGTACGGACAAGATTTCTGAATTAAGTTGGCACAGCTGTGTACAAACTCAGGAAGTGCCTGGATTTATAAGGTTTTTATTATCTACAAAACAGCTACCTGCAAGATGTAACCTTGGTAATTATTTTGCTTCCTTTCATCATTATTCTAGGGGACTATCACTTACACTGTGAGCAGTAGCTGAAAATGCATCTTCTCTGAATGATAAATCTATGTGTTTTCCATGTCTCAACTAAAAAGTACTTTTATTTTGTAATAATTGTTGTTTCTTTGCTTTCAATAAATCACTCTGTTTACATATTCTGCACCTACATGCAGACAATATCTGAGATTATATTTTTCTTTTCACTTTGCTTAAGCTCGGATGCACAGATGCCATGAGTCTAGCAGTCCCAGTGCCAGCCTGAGAGGGGCAAAGAGTCTTGTCCTGGCCATATCGGATGGGGATAACTTCTCTGGGGCTGTGCCAAGTGCTCTGTTACTTTCCTAAAGCATGAGAAGACAGAGCTAAAGTTTTTTGATGGTGAAATAAATAACAAATCATGATAGAAAAAAGCCACTCTTTTATGAGGATAATTTGCAAAAAATATATATCTTTTTGGCATTATACAAGCTATACTTAACACTTGGCTCCTGGGACTGTGCAGTCCCAGATTAACATTCTATCATACTTTAAACTCTTCAAATTTTAACTTATTTTAATGATAATTGGGTGAAATTGAAGGATTTTTATTTATAATTGTTTCTTCTTATTTTAAAAAAGCTGGCCATTGAGCAGTTCAGAGATCCCGGTTTCCCTCAGGTGGCCATTTTATTCTATTTCAATCTCACAGTGCAGTTTGAGGAAGAAGTTTCTTATTTTAGTACTTGGAACATTGGAGTTCAGCCTATGGTGTTGGAGGAGCTCATGTGCTAACACTCATGGACCAGTCTCGGAGTCTGTAAAATTACTGTAAATCTTGTCTAGCACTAGTGAGGACTAAAAAACATAAAAGACCAAAGCAAGCTTTTTATTTATTATATCTTCAGGTTTAGGACTAAAGCTAATGACTTTAAGCTAATATTTTAGTTATGATCTAGTGGTTTTGCTATGTGAGTAAATTTTGCTATAATAATAATAACAACAATAACAATAATAATGGCGAACACTGTTACCCTCTACCATCCATACAACAGCACTAGATACCTACATACAACTATCATGTTCGTTCTCAAGAAACTTGTGAGTCCAGGGAGGACTTGTCCAATGTCATATGTCATTGATGGTAGCAAAAGTTGGAGCACAAATAAGCCTTATCCCTAGTGTTTAATTTGGCCATAAAGCCTTCCTGTTCTTTACAGCTTCAATTTGTTTCTAATACTCATTTTTTTTTGTCACAGAGAGATCAAATTTATTCGTGGTTCATTCAGGAATCTGGCAAGGTATATGCGTATTTCTGAAGAGTGTTCTATTCTAAATCCAACAAGGAAAACACAAAACCAAATTTAAGTTTTGGCTTATCCAAGTTACTTGAAATAATGTGAAATCAATTCCTAAGGCAAGAGTTTTTCTTTATTGTGTTTTGGTATATCATATGATAGAAAATAGATTTTGGCTGAGTTTCTGTGGGTGTTTTTGAATGAACAGGACAATAATTAATGTTGCGCCTTGTCAATAATTTGTAAGTGCCATAAAATCTGTGAGATGTTGACATGGTCTATGAAAAATATATACTGATAAATATATACTGATATACACTATTCATTGAAAATAGTGGAGTTTAAAGATTTAAATTCCTATTTCTTTTTCTAAATAAGGTAGAAATATTGCTTCTCCTATTTTTAATATATTATTAACAGAAACTAATTCATATGCAATTTCAGTAAATGCTGTCTAGAGAGATTGATTTACAAGAGTTAAAGGTAAAGGTATGTTTTTCTGTAGCTTTTTGAAATCCTTATTTCAAATAGTTTTTAAATAGGTTAGGGCCTGTTCATTTGAGAAAGTCTATTTTGTTGTTCATATCTATAAGTATACAAATCTATAAGTACACGGAATATATTTCAAAATATATTGGTACAATCAAGAAATATATCACAATGTATGGATGCATTACTGGATTTTACCTTTTGAAAGACTATTAATTTTTTTTGAAACTATACTTATAGAGGGAATTGTTGATAGGAAATTTTGCTGTGGAACTTTACTCAGAAAAGTAAGGCATCTCCATCTTTTGCAATGCTTAATGAATTTTAATCTTAAAATGTTTAAAAAATACTTTTTTTGTGACAGATCATTATAGTATTTTTCCTATAAAACTTTGAAGCCACTCTATTGAGTATGCAAAGTCTGAATCACTTCTTAAAATATTGCTTTCTTGGGCAATATTTTCGCAACAGCAGTGTCACTTTAGATTTAATTTTGTTCATCCATAGGCTTTAATGTTGCTTCACCATCAATATGCTTGCCAACACCACTACCACTATATAGATGTGCAAAACTGTATCACTTACCTAATGTCGTAGTAAATTGTTGAAAATACTGATCATTCAGAGCTAAGCGACACAATTCTTCTCATCTATCACCTGTACATAAAATTTCACTTTGACCCAAATTTCCCTTTGCTAATGATAGATATAGCATTATAAATCATAGACTTCTAGACTGCTGAATCATAAAAACAGGTTTGTAGGAAGGTGATTTCTACAAACAAGAAATGGCTTTTACATTAATCTAAGGAAATACCCCCTTTTCCCATCTTCTTTTCTTTTGTCTTTTCCATTTTCCTTTCTTTTATTTCTTTTTATTTTTCCTGTCATTTGTGTCTTTTTCTTAATGGTCATGTTCAAAGATACAGTCTGCATGTAAAATGCAGAGTATTTATTAGCAGTCTTAGTAATGCATCCAGACTTAGAAGAAATATCCTGATAGTTTGGTACAAAATCCATTTAAAAATCCAGAGAGGGGTTTATTTGTTTTACATTTTGCATATATGGGTTTACATGCAAGCCCATGGGTAAGTAAGTTAATGCTTATCTTTACCTCATCACGGGAAATTATAAACCTTGTAGCACAGCTCGAAAAATAGACCAACTTCTGCTCAGTGTTTCAGCACATTTTTTCCATGAATGAAGGGGTGTATTCAAAAATACATTTTTTCTTTTTTTTTCTTATTGCATATTCTTGTTCTATGAAGAGTTTAACTAATATTCTATAGAATTAAATAAATGGTTGCTGAGAAATTAGTGAGTTTTCAGTGCAAACTGAGAACTCTTTAAGGTTAAGTACTATGTTGAATCGGCACCTGAAGCATGTAACAATTTGAGAACAATTCCCTATCTGCAGATATCTTCATATTTCTGTAATGTATAATAAAGTCTACCTCCAATTATAGTTGCAAGAGGTAATACAAAGCACCAAAGAGAAGATAAATCATAATTTATACAGACTATTGAAATCTAATTGGACTTCAGGAAAGGAAAGAATAAAATGGAGAATGGATTAGCTTTTCACCAAAAATTGAATTATATTGAATAAATGTGCTTATTTTCCAGCTACTATGACACAGTTTTGACACAGAAAAACAGCTTCTACTCCATTATATAAAATAATTATTTTCTCTGATGATTTTAACCTCTATTTACCACGTATTAAAAACAGGAATGTATTTTAAAAATCAAACATGAAGAACATTTTAAGTTGCATGTGCTTGGTGTATAAATTTGACAGGTATAATATTTTTGATTTTCATTTAGGAAGAACTAAAATAATATCTATTAAACCTTGAATGTGAAAGGTAAAGTAAGCAGATGGGTAGGTCAAGAAGGACGGAGAAATTTTGTGCTTCATGAAGACTTTATTTTATGTACAAATAATGCAGGTGCATTGTGCTAGTTCACCAATTAAAAATAACATGCTTATCTGACACATACTCTACCAGAGACATAACGAAAGACTTTCAGACTTTTAAATTATCAGTATAATAGAGATTACATTACCAGGCTCAAGGTGTTCTGTCATTGGTCTTTTTTTTTTCCCAAGTCTCTCCAACTTCATAATTTTAATTTAGTTTTACTAGTTTACGTCTTTTCATTGAAATTTGTAGAACACATGCTCAGATATATTTTGTAGAAACTATGAGAAAATTGAGGTTTTGAGGTGAGAACAATGTTTTTTTTTGTTTCATATCAGAAATCTTAAACTACTTTTTACCTATATGCCAAGCCTCACCAAGATAAAATATAAAGAAATTCTGATAAGTCAGTTAATTAAACGCTTATAAAAGTGGACTGTTAGTAAGTTCATAAGTCCACTGCTCTTGAGAGCAGTGATGAGGTTTCTCATTTGGAAACAAATCATGTTTCTCCAATGGAAAAATCTTATTTTTCTTCAGTAAAACTAGAAGTACTCATCTGATTGCTATAATGAAGAATCTAAAACCATAACAAATGACAATTCGATGATAATTTTCAGCACATTTTAATGCACATTAAAATCTATGAACATTTTCAGGATCATCATGAACACAGATATTGACACAGAAGTCAGACAAGTGGTTGGGTCAGACAGGCTATCAAATCTAACACCGATGTTTCAGGGAAAGGTTAAAAAAGGGTAGATTGATATAGTATATGCAGGCCTTCATATTTATTTTCAAGTTGGTCTTTAAAGGCTAGAAACTGACTTTGGCTCAGGGGCATGGACTTTATTACTGCTTTTTGATCCTCTTGACTAAAATTAATTCAGTATTTAGCCAGTGGCGTTATACTGAAGAGGGTTTGATTGTTTGTTTATTTTGTTTTGTTTTGCTTAGACTCATCAGTCTAGTGAGATACACAAAAGAGAGTGTGATTCTCTAAATTCAGATGTAGGTGCCTACTGAACATAGGAGTTTTGGGGAGGGGATGCAAGTGGGAACAGCTTTAGGCTGTCACATCCAAGTACTCTGACCCAGGCTCCACAGTTTAAATGTTGAAGATTTCCACCTGCTGTTATTAAAAAGAGATACAACTCCTTTGTTCAGCATGAGGCTGTAACATGTAAAAGGTCAGGAATAACGAAGAAAAATGATGGCATTCAGTCATATGGGGAAAAATACTTTCCCAATACTAGAGATCCAAAGATGCTTTTGGCCTCTTGATCAAAAGAAAAACACAATAGAGAGCTTGCTGTAATATCTCACTCTGAATAATTTTTTTTTCTTTATAGGTTTTCTTAATGAAACTATTGTCAGATTAGGATTGTATTAAAAAAAAAAAGACATCTTAAGACACTAACATTTTGAGACAGCATAGGTAATATTGGTTTGAACATAGTTAAAATAATCAATGTGACTTTCCCATAAAAAAATGTTGTTTTTCTTACTAATATGCTTTACCGTACTGCCTGAGATAGAGTCATTCCCCAGGAAGAATTATTATTATGTCTTATGAGACTACTGGCTCTTGGATGCATATGTGGTTGTATAGCATTTCAGTAGGCACATCTCTAAGTAGCTTGTGATCCAAAGTTAGGAGACCGCTTCTCAATGACAAATCTCCCTCAGAAGAATAAATATATATCACTCTCCACTTGTCTGCTGTATGACACAATTATTGGGAAGATTATATTAATCTAGACATAGCTGTTCATTTGAATTCTTTAATTTTGTACTTAAAGTGTTGAGCTCTGGAAAGTGTGAATAAGAAAGGTGAAGCTTTGGGGAGCTTGTGCTGATGAAGCTGCTTCACACTGATTAACGATGTGAAGATACCAGGGCTACAGGCATATGTTCTTTGCAGCAACTGTCCTTTTTTTTTTTTTTTTTCCTCTCATCCAGCTAGTTGTAAATTGCTGGATCATCTTTTCATTTCCTTCCAGGAGATGGTAATACTCTGCCACAGAAAAGAGGTATTCAAATGGAGTTTGCTAAAAGGATTCTTGGAGCATTGTTTCATCCAAATATTTTCTGTTCCTCATCTCTCATGACTCTCATTTCATTTTAAGATTGGATGATTTAAGCTCTATTTGTAGTTACATATATCTGACATGCCAAAATGTTTTCTTCTGGAAACCACAAAAGGCGCTAAGCTGAGTCAAGTTGGTCCATGAAGATGCTTATGTGCTCATGCATTTCTAGAGGTAGAAGTAACGTAAGCTGATATTTTTCGTTCTGAAACTTTTGGATTTGCGGTTTTCTTACTATTTCTTACTATTCTCTTCCCATTTGCACCAGCTTCATTGTCACTTCATTTAAAATATCCAGCATCAGCCAGACTTCTTTTCAAAGGAGCACAGTTCAAAAGAAAATGAAATAGAGTATGTCTAAAGAGAAGGGCTGATGGTATTACTTACTTACTACTATCACTATTTTTTTAAAAAATGAAGATACACAAGTCACCTTTGCTACTGTAGTTTGGTACAGAATACAGGTATGGTTAAGTTTAAGCCTCTAGGTTAAGTTTAGTTATTTCAGATTACATCTGAGTGAGGGGAAGGAATAAAGGAAAATATACATTGCTTCTTTTTTTTTATGTGACGAAAAGATTAATATTTTGTATTTTAATTGAATAGTTGGAACACTTTATTTTTATTCCTTACTTGCTCCTGTGTAATTTTTCACTCTCATGAATTTTCTTTCAGTTGCTCTCACCCAAACAGCTTTGCAACACCTAATTTTGAAAACATTCCAGCCTTCACAAACTTAATAAAGCACACTGTAATGTTCAGGAAGTAGAATAAACGCTTTATTCTGTCTGCATATAAGTAATGATGATCTCTGAATGTACTGTGCCGCACAGAATTTTGGTACTCAAGAAAGGTGGTATACATTAATACATCACAAACTGCATAATTTACATCTTTCCGATGATATTTGCAGTAATATGTAGGAGTGGGAAAAAAAAAATAAGAAAAATCAAAGGTCAAAAACATAAAGAGGATAGACCGAGTACAAAAAAGTACATGGAGAAGAAAGATAATTTCAGATTGATAAGAAGTGTTAATGTCAGAATGTTTAATTTTTTTCTCTTGCATTAAGCAATATTGTTGGATAATAATAGAAACTTCAATATTGCATTAAGCAATATTGTAGGATAATAATAGCAACTTTACATCAGTGAGAATATACTTAGTCAGAAATTAAACTAATACTCACAAGTGATCTACCAAAGCTGGAGAATAAAAAAAAAAAAAAAAAAGACACTCAGAGGAGATATTTCACTTGCTCTGCAACACTGTGCCCCAGTACAGACACATCCGACAAGAGACACAATTCTCAGCCTGCCTATTTTTTCACAAACGACAGAGGGAGGGGGTAAGCAGAAGAATCTTCTTGGTGTGTTATCAGTTTCCTTTTTTTTTTTTTTTTCCCAACCTCTCACGCTTCAAACTAGGCCAGATTTATTTGTAACGAACACACACACACACACACTCGTCTCGT
>JAUBNY010000185.1:3897891-3908874 GCA_032275445.1 Crypturellus soui
GCAGCGCCCCGGGCCGCGCTGCACGGCGCGCACACGGACACACGGACACACACACCCCTCCTCCCCACCCCTCGCTCCCTCTCTCTCCTCCCTCCTCTGCTCTCCTCGCGCTCGCGTCTCTCTCTCCGCCGGCCTCATCGGAGAGAGTTGCAGGTACCTTCCCTCTGCCCTCCCCGCTGCTCCCCGGGCGACATTGTAGGGCGCTGGAGCCTGAAGCGCGGGGGGCGGGGGGAGACTTTTATTTTTTTGTTGTTGCTATTATTTTCTTTCTTTCTTTCTTTCTTTAATTCTTTCATTAGCGAGAATTATTCTGTAGCAGGATGATGAGTCTTTTGCGGGAGTCTGCCTTGTGAGCAGGGATGCTCCCAAAGACTGAGCAGTGGCAGCGACGCAGGACCCCACCAAAACAAAACTGCCTGATGTGGCATGTGCTTCTCTCTCTTTGCAGTTCCCTCTGGGCCTGTGTGGACTAGGAGCACAAGCCAGTGCCTGACTGGCAGGAGAGGAAAGCGGGGACTCCTTCAGGTTTCCGAAGAGGTCCGAGCGGACTGCATTAGTAAGTAAATACTCCCCGCGTGGTGTGTGTCCCTGCATGGTGTAGTCTTCTTCTGACCCTCTGCACCCCAACCCTTTTCTTTAGCAGATATAGATATATGCAGAGAGATATAGATGCACAATGTGTGTACATACACGCACGCACATGTGTCTATGTATATATGTATTTCTGTTTGAGGCCGTACCACTCTGGTCAAGGAGGAACCTGGCAGTGGTAGATTGAACTGTTTGCAGGGGGAAAAGTGCATGGAGTGGTTTGCTTATACCCCTTAAGACAAGAAGATTGAAGGTGAATGCTGTGTCAAGGCACTGACTGTGTCAAGTACTGTGTGATGCCTACATTAGCCTGAGTGTAGGCATGTGGTAGATTTCAGATAAAATCTAAACAAAGGGATGCACCTTCAGGAGGCTCTGGAGCGTTGTGACCGGCTAAGTAATGTCAGGTGACAGGGCATTCATTTAAGGTGAAGTGAGCATTATTATAAACACAAAAAAAAAAAAAAAAAAATCCTTGTTTACCTTCATTTTTAGTCCAGGTCTTCAAAGTTGTTAATTTCTTTTCTGAAGTTTATTTTATGTATTTAATGTGAGGTTTGGTTGCTTATGTATTTTATTTTCTTCTAATGAAGGTAGCAGTTTCAGAAGACAGTTTTGCTTTCTAAGTGCTTTTCCAGGACATATCCTAAAGTACTGATGACACTTTCCCAATGTAGGAGAAAGATCTTGGGGAAGCAGAAGGGTAAACTCGTTTGAAAGGGGCTCCTGAAGGGGCTGAGGTTTGTTGCTTGAGCTGTGGGTCTGAGAAAATGTACCAAGATGAAATAGAGGTATGTCATGAGGTGTCTGGTTTTAGGTGCTGTTTAGAACTAAATATATCCACATCTGGGAGGGGAACTTTTGGAGACATTATTTCCCTTGGGACGGTGGACCCATTATTGACGTTTGCTGCATCTTCGATAGGGAACAGCCAGTACTACTATTTGAAAGTTAACTATTTCCTAGGTAAAGGAAGGAAATAAGGATGAGGAGTATGACAATGGAAATATTTGCCCATGTTTGCTCATGTCTAAATAAAACCTTTGCGTTATGTCAGTAGGAATATAGTCGAGTCAGGTTTTTTGAATGTACTCGAAGAAATCAATAACATTTCAGCATTTTTTTTTCCTCTATTCCTGCCAAATGGACTTGGATTTGAATTCTTCTTGTGTTATTGTGTCTACTGTAGGGACAGTTTGAATAGCAGAAACTTATTTCTTTACAAATTTTTGACAAGATCTGATTGTTCTACAGTATAAATTCAGAATAATCTATAAATAGATGTTACAATTCAAATCTTATGAATTGTGTCTTTATTTTTCATCTAATCAAAAGTGTACTTGAGTGTCATTAATTTTGAGTTCAAAGAAGCTATTAAAGATGTATTTAAAAATGTGTTTTATTAAGAATCTCAGTGTGAAATTAGCATTGGCTTTACATATATAACTTAAAATCAGTCATTGTCCTTAGAAATGAAAGTTTACTATGGTCAAATGAATTATTTTCTTATTTGTAAAGTAAATATTTTTTTTCTTTTTTTTTTACTGTAACAACAGTAAAGAATTAGAGCTTACTTTAGTAAGTGCTTGTGATAAAGGAATAATACTAAAGTATGCAGTAAGAATAGCATTCAGAGTTGCTTTCAGATATTCATAAACTTAAAGCTAGTAATAATTACAAAGCGTAGACTGCAAGTCCTGAACTGGTGAATCAGGGTGACTTAGAGTTGTATCACTGTACTCTCTGAGGAAGTGATGGCAACAACTACAGCAGAAAAAATGTCTGATGAACTTGTGAACTTGCAGAGAGAAGAACAACAGACCTTGGTAGTTCAATAAGGCATCCTGTCTTTGCTTTTCAGTACTGATAATCTATCTTTCAGTTCTAAAACATGAAGAGGGTTGCTGGGATTTGGGGGATGGAAGAGTCTCCCCAAACACACACACACCCCTGCTTTTTTTTTTTTTTCTTTCTTTCTTCTCCCCTTTCTCTGAGTAGGTAACATTTTGATACCGCTCATTGCTGTGGTAAACTCTCCGTGGGCAAAACCTTAAAAGAATAGATCGAGATAATTTGCGTGACGTGTTTTGAGACTGCATACAGAGAAGTTTATTAGGTTATGCTTTGCAGTTATGCTGCGTACTCCCAAAACACGAAGCATGTGACACTGAATACCTAATAAAAAGTATATTTTGACAATTTCTATGGTGGTGGTGGGAGAGAGAGATTGAAATATATTTGAATAATCAGTTACGTAATACAATGTTTGGCTTAGGTTGAATCACAGCAAACTTATGGCTCTATTAGTTAGGAACATACTCTCAATTATTTGACTTTTCGATTTCTGTAAATCTAGGATTTCTCCTGGTAATTCTTCTGTATCTTTATGAAAAATGACTTGACACATGCCTACTCTTGCTGTAATTATTACTCACTACAAAGGAAGATCACCTGAGTCAAATCCTAGAAAGTTTGATACATCTCACACTTGATCGTATGTGTGTGTATGGTCTTGACTCTAATTACTGATATAAAAGAATGTTGAATTAGGTCAGCTTAATTCAAACGAAACAATGAGGACTTCAAAAAAGACCTCGTGCTGTGAAGATAGTTACCTCTTAAAGTTGGTAGAATAAAGTTGCATATGTCAGCAGTAATATGTTTTATTATGCAATTGTTCTTGTTATTCAGATCAGATAATGGCCTGATAAAATATATAAGCAGTCTGCAGAGAATGATTAATTCCTCTACCATGTGCTTACGGTTGGAATTCTTTCTAATAAACTCCTCCAAACCTGCATTAGCTTTCAGTTGACAAAGTCAAGTAACATTGTCTACTTGAATATTAATCATATAGTGTACAAGTGTACTATCAAACTTTGTGGTGATAACCTGTGATGGAAAAATGATGACAGGCTGTTATTATCTGCTAATGTGGTTTTATTGAAGAAACTGTCAGTAAACAAACAAGCAAAATGTTATATTGCAGGAAGTATTTTGAAACGGTGGATATGGTAAACATTAACTAGTGTATGGATTTTTTTTATCAGTGTAGTTTGTGTGTCAGATATAAACTCATGTAATATAAATAACATGTGTGCATATGCTAATTCTGTAGGTTCCAACTATTGTTACAAATTGGAAAAACTAAGACATCATTGGCTAAATTGGGAAACAGGCCCATCAAAGATTTGGGGATATTTTTTATCAGTCCAAAGCTTGTTTAATGTGAAAACAGATTGGTACCTGAAATCTACATTCTTAGAATAATCTTAATTGATTTAGTATCACTTTGAAGACCTTGTAAGCAGCAAAATGTTCTTGGCAGCAAATATTAGCAGTGACATTTATGCATATGATCTATAATTTAATGTTGGGATTTTTTAAGTTTGGATTTTTATTTCCTATTCATGAAAAGTATTTTTTCCTTTATTACTACTCCCAGAGATTTTAAGGAAATTTACTGTGAAGAACACTCAGGGGTAAAAAAAAAAAAAAAAAAGGAAATCTCCACTTTGAATACATGTGTGTTTTCTATTTTTTACCTAACACACATTGTTTCTGAGGTACACATTAATGTACATGTAATGTATCACAAGTCACTTACTTTTACAAAGGTTTTATTTAAGGAGTATTAATGTTTCTCTCCATTCCTATAGCCTTAGAATTTTGTTTCTATAAGCTTAACAGAAACAGAAACTTTGATAAAGTCAGCAATTTTATATATATATATAAATATATGCAGTGGTAATTAATATATATATATACCACTGCATATATATAAATATATATAAATATATGCAGTGGTAATTAAATAAGAATAATAAGGTCACAGGGTATTGACCATATCACAGTTGAACAAGGAGTGATTTGGTCCATAATATTTTGGACATAATATTTGATTGCTATGGAAAATATTTCATAGCAAACAGATGGATTTAAAATTCCATTAGGACATAAGCACCAGGCATAGATGAACCACTTCTTAAACAAGAATTGAATGTACTTAAGACTAAGAAATGTGAACACACACACAATTAGATAAAAAGGAATGAATATATATATTTTTAGAATTCCTAATGATATTCAATGCTGTCTGATTTTCAATATATCTCTTCTGGTAGTTCTCTAATAAAGCTTCAGTATAAAACAATAATAGAAAAGCTAGCAATAAATGGAAAATTACGGATAAATTACTACTTTTATGATCATTCTGAGGATTGAATGATGCAGATATTTTCATTTGTTGTTAATAGTGGCGGAATGACTGTTATTTCTGCTATTTCGTATATTTCTAATCTATTAAATATACCTTGTTATGCGCATACTACTGTTCAAGTCATTTTTTTTTATGAAATAGGTTGTCCCTTGTAAAAAATACATACTATATCAATACATAAGCCTAAACTCCAGCTCATTTTAAATAAATTTTTAACTGAATAGGGACTGCAGAATCTGGTTCATAAAATAATTGTTACAAAATTTCTGTCAGCATAACTAAAATTTATCAACCTACAAATATGTTTTAAATTTATATTGAAAGCTTTTAAATTTCTTTAAAGTTGCCTGAAATACTATTACTCTTTCTAGCTTATGCACTGACATTGTGCAGAAATGTAGAATTACGGATTTACAAATGTGTTTGGAGACAGAGATATCTTGATGTCTTGATGGAGAAGCTCTGAATAGTTTGATGATTTTTCATAAAAACGCGGTGTGGAATTTGTTCCAGCTGTGAGCAGCAGGAGCCCCTTTTCTCCATAGTTAAAAGAAAGATAGGTATTATAGGCCCAGTCCTCTGCAACAAAAAAATATTCACAATGTTAGTCAGTCCAGGGCTTAATTTGCCTCTCAATGTGAAAAGCTGGAAGTGTTTTTTACATCTCTTTTTTTACATTTGTGTGTGTGTGTGTGTGTGTGCACGCATGTGTGTGTTTAATGAAAGCTTTTCAAGAGGTAACGTGGACTTGTTAATGCACAGGGTGTATTCATCTCTGTTCCTGAATTTGAGGAATGAGAGCCGTTCATGACGGTCATCAAGGCATTATTCTTCCTCCAAGCTACTGCTCTTTATTTGGTTTTAGATTACCAATCATCTCATCCGCAGAGTGTTTTTAACACTTTCTATCAGTGTAATGTTAAACGCTTGCTCTTTCCCCGTGGAAAGCCGACACAATCAGCAAAGGGTTTCAGCAAAGCTGCTCACCCAGTCTGTAAACCAGAGGAGTCCTGGTTTAATGGGGACACGGGGCTAGTTGGTACTTTTAGTTATTACTTAAACTGTATGAGTAAGACAAACCTTCATATTTTCGGAGCGGCCATGAAACCTTTGGGCTGGCGAGGTTCTTGCAGGCGGCAAAGCAGTTATGTGATGATGACTGATGCGAGGTGAGGCACCTGCATAAAGGTCCTGTGGCAGCATCAGGCTGGGAGCGCCCCCATCGCGCCCCCATCGTGCCCCCTGGGAGCTGCAGCTCTCAGGGCTGCTGCCACGGGAATAACTGCCTCAAGAACAATAGCATCTACTCCAGCCTCCAAGGAAAGTCATTTTTAGACTCTCAAGCAGCATTTTAACAACCAGTGTGGGAGTATGTCAGGCAAAGTAACTTTCCTGGAGCGTTGACACGTTCTGTCTCTCCTACACCCGGAGAATGTATCCTTCCTTGCAGGGCAGGACATATGCTCAGAGCCTGAGTAGGCCCCGTGCTACATAGGGCAGCATGCAAAGTAGCTCAGGTTCACTATTTTCCTTACTCTTTTGCACAGAAGTGGTCTTTTGTTCTGTTGTTAGTAAAAAATATAGTCATCCACATTATAGTTTTTTCAAGCATCTCATTGATTTTAAAGTCCTATGATTTTTATTAATATATTTTTTTTATTTTAGCAAGAGGATTTATATAAGAATATTTCCAAGACAATTTTTAACCCCACCCTCGAAGCATTGTTTTGGTAGATTCCATTTTAACCCTAGGTCTATTTCTGTATTCAACTTCTGATAAAATATAACATACAGTCTATCTATACCTTAACATGAGTGCAAGGGAGAATGATACTATTCCTCTCATTCCGATGACTATAAAATTGCAAGCAATAACAAAAGGGAAACCAAAATGAGGCCTGATCTGATGGAGCAATTGAGGAGTAGGACATAAGTATAGCCATCAAATCAAGTACTATCTTATCTAAACCTCAAAAATTCCAACAGGGCAAAGTATTTGACTCAAAACCCTTTTTTCTTTGCATTCAAAAGAAGGTGCTATAATATGGTATCGGGAAAAAGATAAATCAATGATAATATCATTTTTAAGAAAAGTGTTGCAAGAAGAGAAAAAAAAAAAAACCTTCTTCAATTGCATGAGTTACTTTCTCTCTTTGTTGTTACAACCATGAGGTTCTCAGGTGACATTACCAGACCAACGTAAAGAACACTGTTTTCATCAGATATCATGATAGGTTCAGCAAATTGCAACTGATATGTTTTCTTCATGCAGAAGTATGTGAATGAAAGTGTGTGAAATTATTTATTTATTTATTTATTTATTTTATTTTGACTCTCATGTACTGTGCGTTTTGACCAGAAAAATGTTATCATGCTCATAAGTCCGTAGAAATGGAAACCAAATTGTTAACTGGCTTTATAGTTTGGATATTATAGTTCATAATAAAAGAAGTCAAATCATTTGAGTACTGTAAAATTCCTCTGATGGGAGAAAACATAGTGGAAGAAGCTTGATTAACATTAAGTTGTTAATACTAAAATATTCTACATAACTGAATGAAACTATATATTTGACATTTTGATAGATATACAAAAAAAAATCTAGGAAGAAATGTTTGCCTACTCCAAATTTAATGCCCCATTTTTCAAGTCTCTGCAAATATACACGGGTATATAACAAAAGTGAATTTTAAATAGTATGCTACCAATAACTTATTATATCATGTTTGGATTTACTCTACATATGAATATTTCTAATGAAAAGTTTTCATCCATCATAATCCTACTGCTGAAGAAGAGAAATTTACCCAGCAAAACATAACTAGTAAATTTGGGCAGGCATCCATAATAGATGGAATATTAAAACAAACAAATAAAAAGCATATATGTTATTGAAGTGAAAGCCTATGTTTTCCATTGGATAATTTAGTCACTTGCTGAATTTTAGTACAGCTATTTGCCCAATATGTTCTTTCCTTATATGCACACAAAGAATATAATAATGGCTCTTCCACATCATTTGCAAGACCTTTCTTTTTTTTTTTTTTTTTTCAATTACTTGGGAAAACAAGGTTTGAAAAGATACACAGATTTATTCACCTTTATGAAATGAGCTATGTGTTTGACTTCATTGACTGGACTCCTTATCCTGTGGACCAGCATCCTGTGAGAATTCAGGTGAAAATAGGCTAGATGAAGCTCAGCCCAGCTCATGAGGCTGTAGATTATTTTGATAAATTCCTTGACTAGAAAGTGAGCAGTGGGCTGCAGAACTTCAGAAACAATCAAAAGACATGTAGGTCACTAAACATAGGCAACTATGCACTGGTTACCTTTTACCTGCATCCATGATATGGATGGCATAACATTAGCAGGTTACATGCCTATTTTTCCCTCATCAGCTGTAGGATTTCAGAGACATTTATAGGTACAGAAAGGAAGTCTCTTGATGCTCTCAGTGCCCTATTCATAATAAAATCCTAATTTAGGAAGTATCCAACTGCATATGTTCAAGCTCATCTTCCCTTCTTACCGTGGAGTGAGCTCACTTCATGGCTCTGTCTCTTCCATCAGGACCAGCCTTCTCCATCTTCTTCCATTTCCTCCCTAAAGAGAAAGGTGGAACATCATTAAAAATGCTGGTTTGTTATTTTGAAATAATCTAGGCTTCAACTCTCATGACTCAGATTGCTCTTCATTTCTTTAATATTCTTCATTGTTCTTCATTACCCTGAGAATAATGACTCTTTTTTACCAGGTTGAAAGTTACACTACTTTTACGTAGGGTGTTGGAATAGGATCTCTTGCCACTTTTTTCCTCAAAAATTATAAAATGAGAAAAGGAATTCTCTAGGATATGTACATATTGGGTGCGTACTAATACAGAATGAATGGTAAAGAATTATCTCCATATATATAAAGAATTAATAGGATAGACATTTATGAATGTCGTGAGGAGGTAGATGTGTCAATACCTTGGAACAAAACTCAAAAGCCGTTATACAAAGTATATCCTGTGCTCCCCCATCCCCTGCAACTTCTCCAAGGTGTTGGATAGCGTGAGAACTTACAAGAGTAGAGGAGGAAAGCTTGCCTTTTAACCTGTTCAGTGTCTTGATGATGTTATTAATCATCAGTGTTGGACAAATTAAGTAAGACATGGATTGTGACATTTGTTTCAACGATTCTTCATTAATTAAAAAAGATCTTGTAAAATACTGCAGTGTATATTCCTCTGTAACTTAAAAAAATGGTAGAAAGTGCTTGAGAAGGGGAAAAAAAGGGAAAATGAAGGTAGAAAATGAGGAACTAATGAGAATCATCATCACGCACTACTTAGTGGAGATCCTCACCAAGGAAAGAAGTTTCATTACTGAGGTCTTTAGTGCTGAGTCAAATCAGGATACCTTTCTCAATTACTGTAGGTGAGATGTGAGTGCTCAAACCTCAGGCCTTGTAAGGCCTCTGCTCACCGTTCAGCTGGTAGTAGAAAAATCTGGGATTCTCTTGTGTTGTACCACCAGCTCCACGCAGATTGCTCAGAAAACCAAAAGCATAAAACAGCATATTTCTTATCAGTGTTTGGGAAGATGAATTGTACATGTCTGTTCTCATGCTGTATCTGTAACTTTGCTTTTTCACCTATTTTTCCAGAAGATGTGGACCTTTTTTCTCCATGTTATGATAATTATATCTGAAACTAATAGCTCATTTAACCAACACTTGTGCCTTACTATTAGTATAATTTTGTTTATTATTTTGGAGGCATCCTAGAAATCCTAACACGGTGTGTGTATGTGTGTGCTTGTATTCATCTGCATTTGTTCAGATGACATCAACCTTGTCTTCATATTCTGAAACAAGCTCATTTGTTTCATCTTTTTTTTCCTTTCATGAATTATACACAGGGTCTAGAAGTCCAAAAAATTATGCTACCAATTGTGTACAATCCACAGAACCAATCCATATTTTTTTTCTCTTTTCCTAGAAGTATACTAGTGCCTCAGACATAGGATACCAGGGTATTGCAAAGATCATGAACTATTTAAACTCACGCAACTATTCCTTTATTTGCTGCCTTGGTAGGTCATTTTTTTATTGTTGTTGTTTGTTTATTTTTTTTGTTTTTAAGCCCTGCAGTATAATTATGCTGAGATATGGTGTTTTCTTTTTGTTGTTTTTGTTTTGTTTTGTTGAAATCTTGACAGTTATACAAATGTTAAAGATTACTGGCAACAATATATTCTTCTGAGGCCAGTGATATTGATTTTGGAGTATAAACAGCACTGATGTGATAAATCTTGTAATAATTATATTCAGATTTAATTTTTAAACATTTTTTTTGAAGCAAATAACGTTAAGATACTTGAATATGTATTTGCTGTAGTTACTTGGATATTATAGTTAAATGATCATTGCATGAGATAGCCTAAGTGTTTTGCTTGATAAAGAGTACTGGGAACAGTGTGGACCAGGGATCGCTCTAACAGTCTCTGTCTAAATTGTGCCCATCAGGGTTTAGAAAGGCAAGAAACTAGTCCCTGTTGGTGACCCATACACATTTTGAAAAAACAGAAGATGAAGTGATCTTCAAAAGTTATCATAAAGACCATAAGGAACAGAAAAAGTTAATAAGCAGAAAAAAATATTCAGGGAAACCTTAGTAACCTTAATCCATGTTGTTTCACCTCATCTTATCACCATGCATGACCTAGGTAATATTCTATACTTGTAGGATATTATCTCAGCCCCTGCAAAATTTCACATCTGTTTATAGTGTTTTGTGGTCTGCTTTGCACTTTATTAGTGTAGGAAAACAGAAGAAAAGAAAAATATTTTGCCAAGTTGAAGCTTTCATAAGCTAGTATGACTCTGTATCTCTAAAAGTAGTACAGTATTATAGTATAAGTTCAATGTCCTTTGTGCCTCCATCATACACAATTGTGGTCCAAATAGAACTTGAGAGACAATAAACAGAGTGGATAATAATTATGATAAGAATAATTATGATAATACTCTGGAGCTGCCTGGGAAAAAGGCCACACAGCAATCTTTGGAGAAGATAGATTTTCTTTTGCTCTATATGCAAGGAGACAACATGGGAACAGAATGAACAATGCAATGCTTTGCAAATGTCATACTAATACACTTTTTTTTCTTTTGTGTCTAGAAAG
>JAUBNY010000185.1:3914150-3943014 GCA_032275445.1 Crypturellus soui
GATGCAGCCCTGTGCCATGTGCCCTAGGTGGCTCTGCGTGTACAGGGGGGTTGGGCTAGATGACCTCTAGAGGTCCCTTCCAACCTTAGGCATTCTGTGATTCTATGATAAGGGCCAAGTCCTTAATTCTGCTGATGAAAACCCTTGAATGATTCAATATTTGTACAGAATTAATTAATGAAAATTAATTTACTTCTTGACAAAATAGAAGAACAAAGATGAAGGAGACTCTAAATTGACTTTATGATTTCTTTGTCAAAATAGATTAAATGTTATTAAATGTCGTTTATTATCACTGGAATGTTTGTTCACTGCTTGTGGGTCAGCGCTTGTCATGAACCTGCATCACATCAAGTCTGTCGGTTGACAGTTTCTTTTTAAACAGGGATGATTTTTTAGACTTTTTCCAATTCCTGTATAAAACCAAAGTTCTTAGTGTTTTGAGGATGTATGGAAGTCAGGTTGATTATCCAAGGAACAAGCGTTGCATACAAAAGTTCTCTAAACGGAAATATTGACTCTCCTTGTGCTTCAGATTGTAATAACTTCAAGTCTTCAAAATAGACATTTTTGTAATATAGCATCAATGTTCAGGTTCCAGCCACAATTAATTCTAGAGGAAAACTTCCTATAATCTTCAATGCACCAGGAAATACAAAAACTATGTATATGTATTTATAAAAATTCTGAATAGGATAGTATCACATACTTAGTTTAGTTTTTATTTTTTTGTTGTTGTTGTTTGTTTTACTCCACCTTGCTTTGTCTGGAAAATATTTATTTGGCTGGATATTATTTATTTTTTATCTTCTAATTATCTTTTTAAATTTCTAAATACCTCATTTACAGGGAAAAAATGTATAGCTTTTAATGTCATGTCATGTTTTCATATTAAATTATTTATCAGTTTATCGCTAGAAACTTATGTAACACTGACTCTTTGAGAACACAGGTTATAATTCTTTTAATTTATATAAGGAAATTGAGCTACTAATTAAGACTTTAATTTTCCACTGAAGTTCTTATTTACACTAGTCTTGAAAGACAACTTTTGAAAAATGTAATCATGTGGCACATGATTAAATTGGTATTTTCTTTTCCTGTTGAGTTTGACATATGGTTTTAATTTTAAAATATGAAAAACATTATTATGTAAGTAATTAAACCAAGCTGTTCTATGCCATTGAAGAGATATCTACACATTTTTTTTAATTATTATTTTTTCTTTCCTTTGACAATGTAAAAGTAGCATCTTTGTATGTTCACACCTCTAAAGCACAAATGGTAAAGCAAGGACTTTTTTTTCTTTTAATATGGTGGTCTGGTGAAAATATTTGTCAGAACAAGGTTTATTCTAACCTCAGTATGGAGATACAAAACTATTTTATTCATTACTTCCCAACACTTTCAAAAACTTCTGGCACCTCCTTGGATCAATAATTCTGGCAGTAAGTAGTGTTATCTTGTAGCACTAAAATGTCTTCCACTCAGCGATTATGAGTTAAGCAGGCCAACCCTAAAAGCTTATAAACCATCTTTTCAACTTAATTGGTCACTCGGCAAACATCAGAATTAAAATTCAGAATTTTGTAGTTACAAATCTGGGTGAAACTATCCATCCCATTATATAGCACAATTTCCTAGTCCATTTGAAACAGATGCGTTTTCAATGTATCTAGGCATCATTCCATCTTAATTTTTAACCTTCTGTTGTTAGAGGTTTGAATCTTATGTCTTCCCAGAAATACCTTTCTCTCTGTAAATGTTTCTGTTATAGACTTTTATATATGTATATATGCATATATATATTTATAAAAGAGATAAATCAAATGAGCAAAAATTTGCTGTAAATAATATCAAGGAAAATACTTGAAATATTTTTCATAATGAAATTTTCTAATTTTCCAAATTTACTAGGAAGAGTTAGAGAAAATACCAGGCTTGAGATGTAAGCTTTAAATAAAATATCAACAATGTTCTAATATTTTCTCCAACATTTCAAGTTATCAGTGCATACTGAAAAGTTGTTTCTAGTTGAGTGGCTTTTCTATTGTTGTTTTTTAAAAAAATGCTACTAATGAAATAGTAGCTATAGACTGTGATGTGTTATGGCATTTTTTCAGACCATGTCTAGACTATTTACCACTTATCTATGTGTATGTGGGAGATAAAAATTTAATATGAAATTATTACTATGAAAAGTTGAAGGGAACGAGAATAAAATGGAAGAAACAGTGAGGAATGGAGCTAACAAGGACTGAAATGTTATATGGTTTTGTTAGGAGATGTTTTTCTAGAATATGGATATCAGTGAAATATATATTCTTATCTACACTTTTAGCTCTTTGTTTTGGAGTCTTGCTATAGTTTTGGGGTCTTGCTATAGTTAGTAGAGTCTGTAATCTATTTGAGGACAAGACTATTACGACTGTTTAAGATAGAAGCAGAAGATGGAAAATTTAATGAAATTAAAGTTCCAATAAATGTGAAAAATCTTGGTGCATCTGATGACTTCTCATGTAATGCAATTTCCTCAATTCCCCTAATATAGGAATCTAAAAGAGCAGGCAATTAGATCATGCAAAATGGGTAAGCAAGATACAGTTTTCTGAGAAATCAAGATCTGTTTGTTGATAGTAATCTAGTGTCTTAGTATAGAGCTGGGTAATAATGAGACAATTCTTTACGACTACCATTGCTATTATTTTATTCTAACATTTGCTCCAGATTTTATCTATTCTTTCCTAACAAGAAAAAGAAAGACCATAGTTCAAAGGAGGTGAGAGATCATCTAATCTCAACATAGACTTTATTCTTTGATAAGGCAGGAAATAATAAGAGGCCAATCCATTATACAGTTCCTTTTCCTCCCTTTCTTGATCAGTGAAGAAGAAGAAATAATCAGGCATTATTTCTTACTATTGTTATTTAACTATTCTTCACATGTTACGCTCATCGTTTAAAGTGAACTATTTGCTCTTATTCATAGCACATATTTTTTTATGATTAAAATAGTGTTTGTAAAATTAGGTTATTAGATTAATCTCATCTGATGTGCTTAATGTTGTTCGTAATCACTGTCTTATCCACTCAATCAAATATCTAAAGCTTGAGTGTTTTTTGTTTCTTTTTCTTTTTCTTTTCCCTCTAGTCTCAGACTTTATTTTTTATTTTAATTTATTTTTTTGCAGGGGGAAATGATTAGGCACAGAAAAATGTATTTTAAATGTTATGATGAAAAGTTCATGAAATATTCAAAGAAGAGCTTGCCATATGAATTTGCCATGTGTTACATTTGTAGCTTGCAATTCTATGGATGTTGAATTGCTTTCTGACATATTTAATTGCTCTAATATATTTAAAGAAATATCCACTATCTTTCTATCTTTTTTTTTCCAGTTTCCCTGTTTCCACACAAATCTGATCATAAAATGCTCTTGTTTATTATTTTAGAATTCAACTTTTATTGCCTTACATTTGTCAACATTAAGTTTCAGTTTCTGCTTGTCAACCTGGTTAGAGAGAAAATCAGAATTCATTTAAACTCCACTTGTTACTTGCTAAGTACGCAGTTTTCCACCCAATTTTGTATGATCAGCAAATTTAACAATCTAGGTAATTTATAAAAATTAAGAACAGTAGAAGCCTTAGCAGAGATGACCCTAGTAAAACATCACTAGATACTCCTGTGGTCAGCATTTCTGTGTGTGAATATAGCATTTCTTTATAGCCTTAAACACATTTGAAATCATCCTAAGAAAGTGGTCTAGATTGTTGTGTAAGGAGAGAGCTGAACTTTAATCTGCTTTTGAACAGTAGGCTCAATCAGTTCCTGAATTTCCTTATTTTAAGACAGAGACACTAAAACTTACCCTACCAGGAATTATTTAACAAGATAAAAAAAAAAAAAAGTTTACTATTAAAAATAATTTTCTTGAATCATAACTTAAGGAGGAGCAAGTTGCATTGAACCTCTTTTTAATTTTTCTTTGTTTGTTCTATCACGTTAACTAAATAACTGATTTATATTACCCTTATCCATCTCTCTGTCAATATCCTCCAGAAACCTTTAATTGAAGTTTAAATTATTTTTAAATTTATCCAGTAATTTATCCTTTTGCAAACATATGTATTAATACAGGGCATGATCTTAACTCTTAACAATTTTCCAATTATACGTTGTCTAAAATACATTGTTTTGTATTTCAAGCATAATGTTCAAGTGTTTGATGCCTTAGAATTCACCCTTTTTTGTTTTAGGTACTTACGCATAAAGAACCTGTAGACATATTTTACTTATACACTTTTACTTTTTTATTCCTCTAATTTGGTTCTTTAATTCTAATGTTTTGTTTTTTCCTACCCTCCCATTATTTTGGAGAAGAGAGTTATATGTCACCACCTTGTGCACCTGTGAAAAATTATATTTGTGCTAGGGAATTTTTCTTCCTAGACAGATAAAACATGTCTGTCCTTAAATGTGCCAGTTGGACATGAGGAGGCGTGTTCCTCCTCCTTAGTTCAAGGGACAAACCTGTGATCTGCCACACATCCCTACTTTGCTGCATGCTTCATTAGACAAACCTTGAACCTCTGACTTTTTTGTCATTGCCAGTATTATTGTATGATTGTAAGATGACAGATTTTTTTAAATATATTGCTATATAAATGTATATATATATATATATATATATATATATATTGTTACTGACAGGTTTTGAGAGGATGGGGAAAGCTGAATTTGAAAGGTAATGAGACTGACTCCCCCAGACTGGCCTTTAGCCACAGGCAGTATGGACATCCTAAGCTGTATGAGATAATCCTTCACTTCAGAAGACATAAATAACTTGATGGGAGGATTGAGGAAGTAGGACAATCCTGTGTTGCATTAAAACTCCTTGATCTTATTGCTTATGGTGAGACTGCGTTGATAGAGAACCTTCCCTTGTGTTAGAAGCTAGCACACACATTTATTTTTGTCCTGTAGGCTAGATTCAAGTGGAAAGGAGAAGTGAGACTCACTATCTCAAGATGTCTATTGTTAGCATAAAGTCTGTTCTGCATCAACAGCAGAATGAGTCTATCCATGTAAAAATCATAGAGAGACTGAAGTAGAAAATGATTTAATTTGGTCTAAATTTAAAAATGTTGATTTTCACTTAAATACAGGGGTAATTAGTACATTAAAGTAATACCAACCAATATTGTCCCCCTCCACCCTGATAAGAATGAGCATTCCCACAATTTAAAGAGAGACTAAAACTCTGGCAGTTTTAAAAATACAGTCTGGACTGTCAGAATCAGCTTCTCTAATGGAGTGGGTGTACTGATGCACAATTTTAGTGCATAACAGAGATAGTGATGGCTAAAAAGTCATCCACAAATCATGAAAGCATGCAAAATCCATCTTCTAAATTATTGAATCAGACATATTTCCACAGTATTTGAGCTATAAAGAACCTAACCTTGATGCATCTTCCCTGTAGGAACATCATGACCTTATCTACCGCATTTCCAAACAAGACTTGCCAGTCCAGTGATGTTTAAATAAGAAGTTGTAGTGGCCCTATTCATTACATAAAAAAATGAATACATTCATTTTAATTATGTTACTTCATTTACTGTGTTGGTTGGAGGCAAATGCTTGTTTTAAGCTTCTCTAGTTGGAAAGTGCAGGATTTAAAATATGATATGAAACTCATTTCATTACTTTATTGTTACTTCATTACTTTGTTGTTATGAAAGGTAACAGCAACAAGGCAATTCAGTCAAGCTTTAAGTGCTCTAGTCCATTTAACAGAATTTACATTTCACAAATATATAGTGTTGGTAAAATGTTTACTGTAAAAATGTGTTTTGGAAGAAATGGTAAATACTTATGTTAAAAATAGAAAGGAGATTCACAAAGAAAAAAATCCAGGGGGCAAAAAAAGAAACTTCATAAAGCGGAATTGTAGGGGGATGTGTAAGCCATACTTTTCCTAAACACTTGTTCTTCAATCTAGTTTATTTCCAAGGATTCAAAACAGTTAAATGTTCACATGAAGAGCCCAGATGACTTGACTACAATATGAGATGTGCCCACATCTCCTTTCAGCTTCAGTAATAAAGCCCTCTTGGTTACTGTTATGGAAGCTGTGTTTGAAAGAAAATTATATAAAATGGCTTACTGGATGCTCTTCTAGTTTTCTGTAAATTCATAGAAAAACTGATAAAAGATACTAATCAAACTCCTGTTGGCCAAGAAAAAAATAGGCATTAATTTTTTAATCTGTTTAGCCTACTAAAGTTTAGCCTACTAGGTAATATACATTTTTTACATCCATTTATCTATCTGTCCATCTGTGTACCTGTGTATCTATCTTGTCTTTGAAGTGAAATGAGAAAGAGACTGTTTTGTAGCTCTGGAACATATGGACTCTTTCAAACCTCTGCTGTACTTGCTCTGGCACTGCCTTCATGTTTCACAGTCTATCGTACCAGTTGTTTTCAGACATGATTTCTACAGCTTTGGTGATGATACAATTGTTTTGAAGGAAGGCGTCAGCCTGCGAGCTTTCATTTTTTTTTTTTTTTTTTTTTTTTTTCCAGGGACAATGTCATTCCTCTGATGTATTCTTTGTCCAAGAATAAGGCAAAAACCTGACAAAATTTAAGTATTTTACTAACTTAGGATAAGATGCCAGCCTTCAGTGAAGGTAGTGTAACATGTGAGACAGGAGCTGTTGTGCATTCTGGAATTTGCATTTTTGCCATTTGCATTTTTGGAAACAAGCTCGTTTTGTTTGTTTCTATGTGGCCCATTAATTTTTAAGCACCTTGTTCAGCTCTCTGATGAAAAAGCTTTGTTTTGATTTTTAGAAGTTAGCAGCAGTAGGAGAGGTTTTGAGGGATCTCGCTCCTGATTCGCCCTTTAGAAACAGGCTACAGAACTTTCTGATGGCTATCAAAAACATGGTAATATGACACAGACTTTTTCAACAACTGCTCATCAAAAAGATAGATGGAAGATTCTTAAGAAAATAAGAATAAATCCTCCAGCACTTGCAGTTACTATTGCTAAATCATTCACATCCCTTTTTCTTGGTACTAAAAATTCTTATGAGATATCATTAGACTGTTACAACTTATAATGGAAAAATCAATGCAGTAAGAAAATTAAATTTTACTGAGAGCCTTTAGGCAAAATGCAATGTGAAAATGCATTTTAGGTTCCCTTGTGGTTCAGAGGAAAAGGAAGAAATGGAATCTAGGTTAGCTGTCAGTGCACAACAGTTTTTAGAAGCCAGCACAACAGCCTGTGAACTAAACTCTTTCTTAATGTATTTCTTCCTTGATTACTTAATAATGTGAAAATAACCACCTTAATCTGATCATTTAAAAGGTCAGAAGTCTCTTCTACCTTTTTAAAAAGCCAGCCTTTGGTCAAAATCAATGAGTAGATTCATCTTCCCAGGAAGAGGATTTAACAGAAGGAAAACTGATTCATCTGCTAAGGTATACAGCAATGACATCTGAACCCCTGGAGAGACAGCGAGAGTGAGAGTAGCTAAAGTGGAATGAGGTGATTGTGGTGTAATCAAAAAGAAGTCGATCAAAGCTGCCAACAAGCTCTTGTGGAGAAGTGACATATATACTACATTTGGTATACTTTGTAATCACTCTAAGTGGTCACTGTCTCGTGCTGGCAGACACATACAGCAAACACAAGTTGAAAGACATTTCAATTACAGATTTAAAGGTTGTTGTTGTTGTTATTTTTATTATTATTAAAATCACCCCCCAGAAATCTGTACTTTGGGTTGACTATTTTAAAATAAGAGAAATATTCCTAATAATTACTAATGGTCCATGTTGAATTTATAGGAGCAAAAATTCAGGACAATCAAAATTCAAATTAGAAGACCTTTAGTCTCTCTTGTTAAAGCAAATGCATTTGACTTATATGTAAATTATAAGTACATTTGAAAATTTTTGAATGGAATAGTCATTCATGACTTGCTTATGTAAGCGTGATTAATTGGCTTTACGAAGCTCCTTCATAATTAACAGTAAGCTTGTTCAGCAGCAAATTTCTTATTTTTTTTCCAGCTTCGCCAATCTTTCTGAGTGACTTTTTGAAAGAGAATTTATGCAGACGCAAGCATATTCCTGTTACATGCTCATTTAAGAAACATACACCTACTTTCATAGAATGTGTGTATGTACTATGTATGTTTATGTGTATAATTAATATGTGTAAAATGCATATACATGTTAGCCATTTACGCGCACACATTCACCCGTTAGAAATTGTGTCTGCAAGAATTTACTTTTAGCACCTTTGATTTCTGATGCTGAAACTGAATATTTTGGCAAAGTGTGATATGGCTTTAGCTTTATTTTTAAACAGAAATATTAAAAAATGAAAAAAATATATAGATACAGGCTCTTGTTGATCGGTTGAAGAAATTGTGCTTTAAAGGACAAAAAAAATTAAAAACTCTATATTATGAATATATATCTTACAATTATTATTCCTGTTAATACTAGTACTTAATAGCTGTTGTGAGCATTTTAGGAATTACTGTGCTGACATATGATCTCCTAAATTTTATTTATTTGAACAGGTTAATTTAGAACTGGAAGTTCAGGCAGCATGTGTCCTTCTGTCTAGTATGTCTCTTTTCACCCAGGTAGGTAGAGTGGCTTCCTCCAAATATTAATTATATGTCCCACCACAATTTTCTTGCCATATTGAATCTTTCGTTTGCCTTCTTGCATCCGTAGAAAAATAGGCTAAGGTAAGACCTTAGGGTAATATATGTCATCCTTCCTTGATTTCACAGATTTTCTCTGTGTTTGGGGAGGGAGGTCAAGAGATCTCAATGTAAACTCTACTCTGTTGGTTTGTCTGTCCTCAGGAGGAATTGGAGGAAGATGGCTGTCCATAATTCCACATGTACATTTTTTTACTCTAGCTTTTCTATTAAGTGGAAATGAAAAGTCATATTGATGATCTAGCACCTCAATGTGGTGTGTCTCCAAATAACCCATGTGTAGGAAAGAATGCAGCATTTCTCAAAATCTTCTTCCCTGGAAGAGAATTTGCCATGAGTAATGGCAATCTAGCCCATTAACATGTACTTGCAACCAGAACTAATGTCCTAAATTAATAAGCTCTTTAAGTCCATTACACCATCTTTGGATGTAGTGGCGATAGTTTCCAACCTGTAGCTATTATTGTAACACAGATCTCTATTAATAATAATAATTACAGCGGCACTAATAGAAAAAGCTGAATATTAGAATTTGAAAGTAAATCACTTCATAATCTCTCCGCTCTCCCCTCTGTTAAGAGGACAGTAATATACTGTCCTTGTATACTGCATAATTTAGCTATCATTATTGTGATGCATATTACTGCTGCCAAAATATACTTACTGTGGAATATATGTATTAAGACATTTTATAACTTCCACTTCTTTAAATTCTTGTTGAAAATTCTATTCAGACATGTGCTAAGTTCTTTGTTTGAGAACCTCTGTTTCAGCGACGTCAGTGAGAGCTGCCTTAGACACTTGTGTGTATCTGCAGAGGAGCAAATTTCTATAGAGCCATAGAAGGGGTAGATTTTGTGAAAGCTTATTTCACCTATAGCAGCTTCTGCTAATAAAAAGACCACCCTTCTGCATATACCAAATTACATAGTTCTTTAGATTGATGAGAATTTGGGAGACAACATCTAAATAAGTGTTGTGCTGCCTTGCTTTCTACTCTTGATTTGTAAATGAAGCTTTTTTTTAAAAGGTGCAAGTATATTTAAGTAAGTGTATTAAATCAATCCACAGAAGATTTGCTTCTCTGTAGTGATATTAAGCTATTTAAAGGGAAAAAAATAGAGAAAGAGTAAAGAGAAATCTTGGTAGTTGAGAAGATGAATACAATTTGCATGGATTTTTAGAAAGACACTTTAATTCTAGTATCTAGCAGTTGGAAAAATACTAAATAACTTGGATATACTAATTTCAGCGAGGACCTAGAGATGTCACTTTAAGATCTAAGCCTAAATAGCAGTTCTGGATCTTCTTTTGAAAGGTGAGGGGCACCTTCACTCTATAAAAAACAAGAAGGTATACATAGAGTTAAGGCAGTGACTTTTGAATTTATTCAGCTTTGTGATGCTCTTTTTTATTATTAAAAGGAAAGAAACAGAAGTTTAATATGATATTACAAGTATAGTACCAAACTTTATAATGACTGAGCCAAAAAAAAAAAAGAGTAATTACTCTATTAGTACAGAACATTGTGTCCTCGTGTAAATATCTAGTAAGCAATGCTAAGAAGAATACCTGTTTAGCTCTCACAGATAACAAAATGTTACTGTAGGAAGCAGTGATTCTGCTGGGCAGAATATTAAAACAAGAGTGACCAAAACTTTTTTTAAAAGGCCCTATAGGTGAATCCACAGAATAGATTTATCCTGATGTCACATTCTCTTTTAAAGATAGTATTTTAGCTGAAACCACTTATCTAGTGATAGACCCACAATGAGAACCACCAACTATAGACCCCACAAGTAAACAGCCAATGAGTTAATGTGTAGTATACAGTTATGGTAGGATTTCTGATTTATAGTATGGTATATATCAGTATGATAAAAATACATGAACATGAGATAGTTTCTTTTATGAGTAGTACTTGTAGGGTTTGAATTTATTCACAGGAAAGCACTAAGAGGTGCATTTTAGCAGCTGCACTAAATATTTCAGAACAGTGTATCTTTTAGCAGTTTTCAGACCACATCAGTTCTATTCATGATATACTCATCAAAGCTTTAAACCTCTGTGCCACATTTCCGTGTGAATTTGACAATGAACATAGCAAAGCTGGTGGGAAATAAGTGCAGTTCAAACTTCAAACTGCTCTTCAATCTGTGCATTTCAAGCTGTTCTACTGTTCCACAACAACAACAAAACAAAAAAAAGGAGAATAAGCAAGTCGTTAATTCTCTTGCACTTCACCTCTTGGTAATGTAATGACAACTGACCTAAAATCATAGACCCATTTCTTTCCAGTGAAAAAATAATTAGATTCCCAATCATTTGTTATGCCAGTGCAAGGGAAGAATGGCTAGGAACGAAAAAGTGAAATTTGCAAATACCTATGTTTCTTACTTAACACCTTTTAAGTAATGCAGTGGAAAAGTTCAATAACATATGTTCTCTACTTTCTTCACTTTTGAAAATATATATTTTATATGTGTCCTTAAACATATTTTAATATATATAATACTACTATTATTACAATATTACTATTTTGCTCAATTAATAACATCTCTTCCTTTTATGTACACAACAGAATTTATAACTCATTTTTTGAGATGTGCTTCTATCTTCTTTGAAGATCGACTGAGTGTGATTACTTGCCGATATATCTTTAGTAACATTGTTTATATTTTTCAAATGGAGTTAATTCATAGAATTGCTTCTAAAGCAATTGCTGCTAATGAGTTTTCGTAGAATTTCTGCTAAAGATTTTACTCACATGATGATACTTGAAAGATTAAATGCAAGCAGCAAATTTTTCTGTTCTCCTGAAAGTCCAAGTGATACTTTTCCTGTCACTTAATTCTTTATTAAATCTTTTTTAGATAAAACAATTTTGATAAATATATTTATTTATTTATTTTCTTTATTGGGTTTTGTAATACACAGAAATGTTACTGTTACACAGTTAAAACATTTGTCACTTGTACTTTTTCTTTTTCCTAGAATACTTTCTTGGAAGATCATAAGAAGGAAATAGATGGCAATTACGAATCCCAAGCTTCACCTGATGAGAAGCTGTTCATATAAGACACTGCAAATATAAACTGTGATTGTATGGGTTCTGAGAGACTTTTCAGGCTTTGCTCTCCCTAGGCTTATGCACAACTCCCTAGGCTTAGTCACAGTAGTCATGCACAGAGATCCTAATGAGAATCTGAATTTACCTACTTTTTAAAAGTTGTATTATCAGCCCTCAGGAAAACAATAACCATAATTCAAAATTGTGACCAAAGTATCAAGGTGTGGTCAGTGTAACAGGATCTGAGTGCACGCAGTGGAATAGGTATAATAACTACTAAAAATAGTGACTTTCTACCCCACGCATTGCTCAAGTTGATACGACTTCTTTTTGCTCTAACGCGGTGAAACCAACAAGTCTTCACTTTTGAATGTTCCCTTGTATTTACAGGACTGACTTTTCCTAGATTGCATTCAAATGCTTTCATTATAATTTAATCCAAAATCTGCTTGCTTAAAAATAATTGTTCTGTCCCGTTTACTATTTATGCATAACACCAAAAATAAAATATCAGAAGTTGAACAAGTCTATACCATTATAAATGCTATTATCCGTGCAGTGCAATGGGTGGTACACAGGGTGGTGCATAGCTATTTCAGGTTTTTGAACAACTAATGTTGTTGTTCAACAAGTTGTTCAACTTGTTGTTTAACAAGTGTTGAACTTGTTCTGAGTTTTCTGGTTGCCTTCAGTCTTAAGAGGAAAAGGGTGACTGTGTGCTTAAATTATGTGGAGCAAGATCGCAGCTTAGAAAATTTTGGTCATTGACCTGTCATGAAGACAGATCGTTTTGGTAGCAACGTGGGTGGTAGTTTCCACACACTTAAGGGAAAGTGACAGAAATCTACTGGTCAGAAATAAAGGTCCTGTGGTGGTAAATTGATACCGCTTCAAATATCTGTTTGGATTTTGTAGCACCTTTTTTTTTAACAGAAAAGAAAGTCTTTCTAACTTTATTTATTTATTTATTTATTGCTTAGCAGAGAAACTACACAGGCAAAATAAGAGAGAAACAAGTGAGAAAGTGCCCAGTTGCTGAATTCTTCTTTTATACAACTTATCAGAAAGGCAGAGTTTTTCTAGGGTTGAGTATTATTTCACACTTGACTGTCATGACTTTTGTTAGGAACACTTAATCTCATAAAAATATAATTTGTTAATAGCCATCAAAGAGAAGCACAAAACGTTCCTCATTGGAAAATGAGGATGAGAAAGAATGGCAAATACACAGAAAAGCATCTGTTTCATAAATCTATCTCGTATCTAGGAGATGAAAGTATTTGTGAAATAGATTTTTTTAAAAAATAAAGGTAAAAGGGATAGGGATAGAAAGTGGGCTCTGCTTCCTCCTCCTCTCCATCTTCCTTAAGCCCACAAAGAAACTGTTTTGTAAATAGCATGCAAATTATTAGAACTAGGAAGTCATGCAGATCCTTGTGGAAGTAAACGCCATACACAGGAATATGGCAAAAAGTAACATCAACAATTTTGGGAGAGTTCCCAAAATTCAGCTAAGGTCCTGGAGAAGACTGCCCAAGGGAGACATTTATCTGTATTTTTCTACCTTTGAGAACAAGCAGCTTTGAAGATGCATGGCATCAAGCAACTTCTGTCTCCAAAAGTTATAGACCAGTATCATTAAAATCCTTAAAATGAGTGGAGGTCAAATGACCTTTTATATTGGTTTCAATATTTTATATGGCTGACATATTTCTTTTCTGTACATATATTTCCATCTGTTCTATGCTCTTCATGAAGGCTCCATGATAACAAGTCGACAAAAAGAATTAGCAAGATAAGCAGCAAGAATTGGAAGGCAGATGCAAAGCAACTCCAGACACTCAAAATAATTGTTTTTAAGCTCCTTCTTATTTATACAACAAATAAGGAAATCTCTCTGCTGTGTAGACATAGTAAGACTAATGATTTTAAGAAAATCTTCAATATATGGATTTAAATCATTGCTGAGATTTAATAAGCTCAAGTCTCTTTACTATGCAAATCTTACAGATGTGTTTAATATGTTATTCCTTGCTTCTTGTCACTGAGTCCATTTATATTCCTACAAAAGTCTTTAGAATGATGTGTTTCTGAGGAGACTGTATCAGCACAGGTTTTAATTAATGCTGGTGATAAAGTAGCATTAAATTCAGAGATCACAATCCAAACTATGAATGTGAAGAGTTTAAAAAATGCATAATCAGCCACAGTTGGATCATGGATAATACAGTAGTTTTTGTCTTAAAGGTAGTTTGAGAATAAGTCTCTTTTTTTGCACAGCAATCAGACGATAGTGTGGTTTTGTACTTTGCTCTTACTAGCTTTCTACAACTGACACTGTGGAATGGGCTACAATGTCCATCGTTATCTTGTATTTGAATATTAATTTAAAAGCAGAGTCAAAAGGCTAGCAAACATTTCTGGAATTTCCCCCTACTCTGATTTTCTCAGTCACTTTACAATTTGATGCAAGAAAAATGAGTTGCTTATAATTTGTTTGGAATTCTGTTGAAAGAAGAGTGAATGTATGTGAGTTGTGTAGGTGTATGTGGATTCACATACTAGAGCTAATTTATATTAATTTTATTAAGCTGGCTAGCGACAGAACTTTATAATGAGCAAAATAAAGCCACAAAGACGATTCAATAAATAAATCAATATCTTAAAATTATTAAGGGAGAACATTTTCCCTCATGATTTGTATTTGATATTGGTCAGGTAAGTAGAACTGTAGAATTACATATTTGTTTCCAGCTAGCAGGAACCTACAGGGACCGGTAGCTATGCACAGCTAATAGATGACATAAGTCCTATTGTTGAATGTGCGTTTTGATCTTAAACTCTTGCCAAGTTAAATTGATCTTATAAGCAATAATTGAGCAATTTTTAACATGAAGGGATTATCTGAAGAGAATATTATAAGAGAAGATCAAACAAGAAGTGTTTCTGTAGAAGGATTAGACATCAGGACAGTACATTTCAATAGATTTAATGTAGTAATAGCAAGAAACTACCTACAAGCTTGCCTTTTCCAGAGACAGATCTTAGGACTGAAGAGGCTCATAAAGCTTTGAAAAGATCCGTCAAGAAGGAAGGTGACACTGCGCTGTCAGCTCACAGGCAGGAACTCTCAGTCTTAGAAAAAGAGCTATAAAGTGCAAAAAAAGGGTTCTATACCAAGACACATGCATATTCTACCACGAGAATGGAGAGTTTTCTGGGATTAGAACACTTTCAGAATTTTGTGGAAAACAAACAAAAGAACTTCAGCTAAAGAAAAAACATACTCCAGAAAAAAAAAAAAACACTTTGCTATTCCTATTTTTTCCCTTTTACACCAGTCAGACTGTGACAGGAGGTTTATATTTGATTTTTTGCCTCTGTCTACAGCAGTTCTGCATTCTCTCAAGAAAGTGGAGTCCTGAGAAGAAGAGATACTATTTTCCTTAGGAGACATAGTCACCATAGGCAAGGGAGAGGATTTCAGTGAGAATAGTTTGGGGCAATAAGACCCTGGGAGCATGCAGCTAGAGATGGCAGGTACAATGTTTTTCAATGAGTTAGTGTGCATTACAAAAGATATGAAGAAAATTTCCAAACAGGAATTCTTTTGCAAGGAGTGAAGAAGGGATTCTGCAAAAGACTGGACTGAAACTGAGAAGACAGTGAAGATACTGTAGTACAAACATACAGATATTGTTGTGTTATGATACAAAAAATGATGGTATTGTACAAATAGACACAAAAAATATCAGTAGATGGCTGGAATAGGAAAGTATGCACCCAGCGTACCTTCCCATTCTAGCTGGGAACTGAAACAACTGAATTAATGACAATGTCCTGTGAAACGCCTTGGTCCTTAAGAAGAGTGAGACAGTAAATGTACAGACGGTCTTTAGAAGGATGTTTCAGGGAGAGAATACAGAGAACTCTAACATCTCTCCTGGGCAAGTTATTGTACAGGATCCAATTATTGGACATGGGATAAATATAGTATACTTGAAAAAGAGTCAATAAGCCTTCTTTAAAGGCAAGTCTTACTTTAAAATCCTTTGGAGTATTTTGAGGAAGTCAGGGAGCGAGTCAGTCAGTCATATAAAGAAGTTAACTATAGTCCACCTTGATACCCAAAAATGATTTTTAAGGAAATAGAATGGAATAAAAGGGAAAGTTTTGATGTGTATAGGTAATTGCATAAGAAAGACAGTAGAGACATAAGAAAGACAGCAGCGAGAAGGTTAAAAGGTTACATCTTGAAGTCCAGGAAGTTACCATAGTAGTTCTATAGCTATGTGTTTTGATATCTTTTAAAATAATATTTCATAAATTCTCCAAAAAAAGAGGAATCACACAGTGAGGTGAGAAAGCCTGTTCATTGTATAAAGCTACTGAATAAGCATGAGAGGTGACTGTGAGGAACAGCAGAAGGACCTTAAGAACTGAGTGACTGGGCAATTATATGGCAGGTGCAATTTAGTGGCAGTAAACAGTATACATAATAGTAAAGATAGTTTCACATGTTGAATAATGGGTTCAGTGCTTGTCATTATTTCCCAGGCAAAAAGCCTTGAAGTTTTGATAGCTAGTTCCATGAAAATGGCAGAACAATGCTTGGTAGCAGTTAAAGAAACCAATCATGTATTAGGAAAGATTAGAAAGGGGCAGCAAATATAATTATATTGTTGCATACGTCCATGGTTTGCCAAGGCTTGAATACCTGAGGAGTTCTTGTTTGTATGGAAAAAAAAAAAAAGGTAGAGTTGGAGAAGTTTTTGAGAACAGTAGCATGGACTGTATTAGTATATTAGTTATAGGTGAAAATAATAGACTTCCAGCTGAGAAAATACATGTTGAACACAGTACTTACTGTCTCTTCCATTGTACCAAGTAGAGGATATAAATAAAAAGCATGTATAAAATGGGTTACATCAAAAAGGTGTACTGCTTCTTGCACGTGGTAGTAGAATTCTGGAAGCCTGTGCATATTGGGCAAATTGGATGTGTGCACTGGATGGAACGAGTGCAGTAAGTTTACATAAATATTCAAGAGAAAACTAGACAATAATTATTACATAGAAGTAAACAAGACTGCTATAATTATTATCCAAACTAAACAATGATTGCCACCACATAATTCACTGAGGAAATCCCATGAACTGAAAATATTTAGAGTCTGGAAGAGAATTATGAGATAGTACCAGAAGTGTCCTAGTCCTGTCCTTTCCAAGGGATATTTTATGGTCACTGTTAAGAGACCATATAGACAGCTAGCTGGACCATTTGTCCATCTTGGTCTCATCGAATTTGGCCGCTCTGTCCCAGAGAAGAATAAGGAGCATGCTTTTCTACAGAAGTGTCCCTTCAGTTGCTGATCACACCATTTCAGGAAGAAATGACTGCAAATCCCAAATTCTGTTTGGAGTGTGAAATTAACACAATTGGGGGAATGAAGGCCCAACAGGTTCTTCTGAGGAAAGAGATAGCACAACTCTTTCCTATTTCCTGAGTTAAAAAACTGACTGGCCATGCCTGCAGATTCTACAGAAGTAAGGTGAAACTTGTCCTGGGTTTTCTTTACCTGGCGCTGTAGCAAAACAGTTGGCTTTACTCTACTCTTTCTCGTAGCTACATCTGCTATCCCAGAGACGAGAAGAGAGAAGGCATAGGAGATAACATGGCTCTGTGCCACAGTAGGTTTCTCACCACAGGGGAACTAATTGCTCTAGGGTTAATTTTGCATCTTCCTGGCTGTTGTATGCCAAAAATGGCTAACTGTCTAACTGTGGATGTTTATGATACAGTATAGTTGCCAGTTAAGCTGCAGTTTATATTCAAAGAGAAACAAATAATACTGTTACTAATGATGATTTTCAAAATTCTTGCTCCATGTGCATTTTTTTGTTTCTTCAGCTTTGTGTACTATTTACTAGTTCCTACTCTGAAAAAAATCTGCAGATGCATGTGTTTTTATTTTTTTTTTCAGAAATGTCTGATTAACCATTTAATTCTTATCTTGACCTTCCAACTGACATTGATATTTTCTTTCATTACTTCTATTCAAACATTCATTTTATATGCTTTATATTATAAAAGGTTATCTTATCTACAGCTATATGTGTATATATATGCATATATTTTATTAATACATATGGTACTTGGCATTTTAAACATACCAAGTGCATGTTCATTTGTGAATCACTTTATTATTATTTTTTTTATCCAGACAAGTATTCTGGCCTGGAAGATGAAATTTTTTGCAGATAAATAATCATGCAATTCCTACTTTTCTGGACCCCAGTGAGAAGGAGCCTTTGGGTGTAATAATAATGTTGTTATTCTGAACACAAGTGCGGCAAGCCAGATGAGTGCCATCTGTATACTCACTACAAAAATCTTGCGTCATAGTATGTGTTGACCAGGCCTCTATACCTCAGAAACAGACTTGTTTTGTTTGGCTGGTTTCCTCTGCCTGCCTTTAAAACTTTTTGGGGGAATGGCAGGGCTGGGGAAGGACAGCCAGAGAAAAACCTGTGTCCCGGAGCAGCAAGAGCAGGGGCTGCTGCGTGAGAGAAGGGGAGCTGGGAGCTGGCAGAGGACTCCTGCAAGGCAGGGCAGAGCAAGGGTATGATCCCGTGATAGGAGTTCTGCACTAGCAGAGCAGGTCTGCGATGGTGGCTGAACTCACCTGGGAGGTACCCATGAGCAAGACTAATGAGAGGTTCAGGTGCTAGGATGCAGGCTGAATTAAAACAGACAAATAGACAAATAAATAAATAATCAAGTGCAAAGAGCACAGGACGATCATTATCTATTTAGAAAAAAAAAAAAAAATCTATCACAGAAGATTACAACTGCCTAGTGTATATTTACTAGGACATACCTAAATATGTATCCTATCATAACTCCACAGAAGCATTAGATTTCACCCAATTCACTTATCATTCACTCTCTAGTGTCTCAAGGTGCAATAGGTGTTCAATAAATTCCCAGAGAATGTGCCTGAAAAAACACTATTATGATAATTTTCCTGTTTTAATATTAGACTAATATTTTAGGATGCTGTATCTGCTCCACTGAAAAAATCTCCAAATCATGGAGAAATTCTTGAAAAATTGCTGACATTTTCATCAGTCCTGAACAATGTTGGCAATTGCTTTTGATGGTGCTATATTTCAGCAGTATCTGTTCCGGGGGGAAAAAAAGAAAAAAGGAAAATTCATCTTTGATTTTTAATGAATTGGTGCATATTGCAGGCTATAATGCCCAGCTGATTGTGCTTGCCTCCCGTGGAAATCAAAGGTGACTGATATTTAACAATGCTGCAATAAGCTGCATTGTAGTTCTTGTTTCAACTTTGTATAGAATTTACATCACTGGAAGGTGATGTGTTCTTGAAGAGCTTGCTGAATCACTCCCTCCCCTTCACCAATAATTTAGCCTCAGTATTCTTCCAAAGTACAAATCTTTCCCTTGTAAATTCATGCAGTACACTTATTTATGCAGACAAAAGTAATACGATTGTTCTATTAGGATCACAGAATCAAAAGATTCTTCTGTTGTCCCTTCATATTTCAGCTCTGCAAACTATCAATGCTATTTGTAAAATAAATCCTGTATTCTTATCATAAAATGGTTAGGTGTAAATGAGCGGATAGTGTTCTGGCATCTCTTATGAAGAAATAGGGATCATGCTAAAACCAACATATGGTCCTTAATTTTTAATTAGGGATTCTGAAGAGTTTTGATAACTTGAGCAGAGATAATGAAGGAAAAAATATTTCCTACAGCAACTGTAAGGCAGAATACATTTGCATTTTCTTGTTTAGGTGTAGCCTTTGAATTTCTATGTAGAAATAAGTCTGAAATTTTAGAAAAATCAGGAAAAAAATACCTTACTCAGTGCAAAAACTCCAGACTGGGAAAAAAAATATGCATGTATGTAAATTATCCTGCTATATATATATAGTTACTAAGAACAATGTTTTACACAAATTGTAAGACAGTTTTAGATTATTTATTTAATTTACAAGAATTCCATTGTGTTCATGAGAATTTTCTGAATGGTTTTCTGTAGGAAACATTTTGCCATTTATTGGGAGAGAGGGAACTTGCAGTCCTGCATTCCATTTACAAACATCACTGTATCGAGAAGGGTATCTTTAGGCCCAGTGCAAATACCAAGGATACTGAAAGAGTAATGTTGTTATGAAATATTTATATAATTTATAAAATTCTGCTTTGAGTGTATTATGATCTAGAGCATACCAAACAGATATGCATGCTGTTCGCCTCAGAAAGCTTATGACTGGCTTGCAACAAAAATAAAGAAAAAATGAGTCCCCAGAAGGAGGTCTAGGGATTATGAGTAATGAAATGAAAGGAATAGAGGCTTTGTTTCTAGAAAGGGAAATAAATTTGGTAGGGCATGGATCTCTGGTGAATAAGAATGAGCAAAGTTGGGTCAGTTAGTAGACTACAGTATTAATTTGTGTATGTTATAAAAGAGCTGTCATGCCAAAACTGGTTGGTCACAGCTGAGATGATACAGAAGCAGCCAGTCCAGTTTGAATATTATTTTCCAACAGTTTTGAAACAAAGAGAGACTAGGAAAATGAAGGAAGCCTCATCATAGTTTGCTGTTGGTGCTCAGGGTGTTCAGAATATAGGGTCCTTCAGATGTAACTTTGTATGAAAGCATCAGCGTATGGAAAACTAATTTGTTTCTGAGGCAAAACTTACTTTTGAATTCGAAGTGAAATATCTGGCTGATCTCTTTTCAGTTTCTTAAACTAGCTTCTGTGTATATGTTATCTTTAAAGGTGACATTTAGAAAAAAAAATAAAATTCAAACGTACTTTTGAAGTTTTAACATTACTTATGAGCAAATGGATCATTACTCTAATGCTATCTTTTAGTTATTTTAATTCATTCAGAATCAAGCAAAACAATTCTATGGTTGCTTCTTCTACACCAAGTGAAAGAATGCATTGTCGTTGTCGTATCTGCTGTGAAAGAATAAATTAAAAAGAAAAAAAAGAGATTTTTACTAGAAGTGTTCAAAGAACACTTATTTTTACTAAAGTGAAATAGTTTGAAAATTGGTTAAATAAAAATTCCTAGAGTGTTGCCAATCCTAGAGAATAACACTGTTCCTTCAGAAATGTACTCAGCTCATAAGGAGATTGATCAGACTTCTCAACAGCAGAGTATTATCTCTGTCTATGCAAATGACTTGCAAAGAATTTGAGACAGAAAAAAAAAAATAGGTTGCAAAGAGTACAATGCATAAAACTGTAATACCTTGGATGAAAATTTTCATTCCAGTGTGGAGTGGAGTTCAAGAAAAGGTCTGAAAATCCAGGTAAGTGTATCACTTCCATTGCCTTACAAGAACATTACAGAAAGTCAGACAACGAATGCTGTGTCTGTGCCTTTTTAGGATATCTGCATTCACTGTTTACAGACAATTCAGTGTCCGAAATAGAGGTGACCATACTCATCCTTTTTTTTTTTTTTTTTTTTTTTTGATAGATCACTGAATAGCTCACTGATATCAGTGAGAAGGCTCAAAAAGATAAAACAAACAAACAAAAAGTGACTTTTTGTCTTGCTTCATATGAGAAGTTGTAAGCCAGGTTTCCTAAACATCCAGGAACAGGTACAACTTTCTCTTTTCTAGGTTTTCCAAGCAGTGTAATATTTATGAATTCACAATCTCTAACATTTTGATGCATATTTGCAGTGTCCTAAAGACCATTTGCACTCTAAAAAATAAATGTGCTTATGGTGGCTATGCTTTTATTTGTACAGTGATATGGTGGGGCATCAGGAACATGCCTTGGACAGAAGGGTTATAGTTAGGGGGAGAATTGACTGGAAGAAAGAACCAAAATTCCTTCTTGGCCAGTACAGTATACTCCAGAGTTAAGAAGTTAGTGACTAATCTAATAATAATAGCTAAAATCTATGTGTGTATGTGTGTGCACACACGTGTGCACGTGTATATATGTGTGTAAATATATGCATATATTCTTACCATCTAACCTGGTGGGGCATTTACTTTTCTGTGTGTCTACAATACGCAGCAGAATCTTCTACAAATTCTAGATGATCTTCATTCAAGTAACTCTGGCAGTTATAGTGAATATAGTGGACATTAGGATACCAGGCTCTTTCTATAAGTTAATTTGTTTTATTCTAATGGCATCTAATAGTATTGTCCCAACCATTAAAACTATGCTATTACTGCATGAAGGGAAGGTTCTTTATTTGTTTGTTGAATCCTGTTCTGAATTTTGCTATTGTTCTGGTCTTTGTTTTGCATCTAACATGATTGAGTGAGGTTCTAAGCCTTTCGATGTTATTTCTTTGAGCAGAGATATATTTATTATTTCAGATTTTCCTTTCTTCTTCTACTGTAGAATTAGACCTTCCATGGAAATGCTTTCCATGAAAGCATGATATCAATTCTTCTATCTGGAATTGTGGAATTTAGCATCATAGTTTGTTATGATGTGTTTTGGCAGTGGAAATGGGTCACACCGCTTTTAGTGTTGGATTCCATAGGTAGAACAATAAGCAATATATATATTTTTTTCCCTCTTTGCTTGCAGTGCAATTCACATAAGGTGGAATATTTTACTCTTTGACTGGGAGAGATTTAAGACATGACACCATCAGCCAAATGGGTTTCTAAGTAAGATACTCAAGAGAGAATATTTAAAGAAAATACATTATAAGTGGTATATTTACAAGCTATCTTGTAATCGATTTATTTTCTACTTCTGTTTTGCAAAGATTTTTATTTCTCTTTTATCATCAGTGTCAATATCAGAAAAATAATACAGTAACTTGCCTGCTTTTTTCTTTTTTTTTTAAAATTCTTAGTCTGTGAGAAACGTATGGTAAAAATATGTAAGTACAGTTTCTTTTGCAGACCCTACAGAGAGACATTTACAGATTATGTTTGTGATTGCTAAATAGCACAAAAAACATATGGTAGACAGATATACAGTGTGGACAATGTGGGATAAATTATTTCACCATTTTTACTATTGCAAATCCTTAGAAAATCATGTCCTTCTTTTTTAATATTTTTTATGCAAATAAGTGTACTTTATTGATTGGATTTTACTTATTATAGTGTATTTATGATAGAAATTGCAAAGGATGCACATATAAATATTAGCATATATTATTTCAGATGGCTATATTTTGGTGGGGAGGGGATTACTGCGTCTGCAGTTGCTGGGGCAGCTTGCATAGACCTAAATGAGTTCATGATCAGAGATTTATCCTTCAGAAAGTCAATGCTTTTATGCTGTATCTCCTCCATTGAGGGTCAGTGTCCAGCAAACAGCATATACATTGTATTTCCTTCACCTGAAAAAAAAAATCCTCTGAACCTTCAGATTTATGTGTTTCAGTTTTCTTTAAATCATTACATAGCAATTAAAGCTATGACTGCAAAGTAAGTAGAAAAGTATATTTCATATCCTTTCAGTGAACTAATAAAAAATTTATGCCATTTTATAAAACAGTACAAGCTGATGCAGGGTTACAAGGGATTGGAAGTAGGATGTTATTATTAGTACAGAGCATCTGTGTTTATAAAGCAAATTTTGTCATTATATCAGCAACTATATCTTACTGCAGTTTATGTACATCAGAAGTATTATTTGCTAGTCATTCAATATTAAAAAAAATGACAGCACACTGCTGAAATTTAAGGTGATTTTAGGACATGATAATTTACAAATTAATAACTGTTTCTGAAATAAAGCTACAGTCTTCTGTAATGATAGATATACCTTTCTACTTTATGGAATTTAATAGGACTTCAAATCTCTTTAGAACAGGCAACCATAGCTACAAATTTAATAATGGCTTGTAAAATATTTATATATATATATATATATAATTATTTCTTCATGACTGACACATTTTTCCACTGATGTTTTTCACTGTTTCCTGTTATGCTTTCATTCCTATAGAACATTCTTCTCCTTGTAAGTATTGACCCCCAGTTCCTCCTCCTAAATCCTCTATAAATGCAACTATTTTTTTTGTTGAAGAGATGAGTGTAATATTAATCTTGTCAATCCTGCTTCATGTTTCATATTATTTATTATTTTCATTGGAACTGCTATAAGTCATCTTACAGTTCCTAAAAAAATAGGGGTGTGTAGCATGAACTGCAGCATGCTGGTAACACAGGAAGTCATATTCTCCTAAAATATTCAGATATGTTATTGTTTTTAATTTTAGTTCCTATTTTATAATAGTCTTTGAATACAAAATTAGCCAATCAGAGATAATACTCTGCACATTTACAATTCTCTTACTCAAACTGAAATTTTGCATAGGTTACTGTAAACTGTAATCACATAGGCTACTACCTGTAACTGCACCCATATATTGCATCCAGTTTGTATCCTAATTTGTCCATATTTCTTCACTAACTGATAACTACAGCTTGTGGAATTTACATCGACTGCAGGAACACGTTCTATGAAAAAACAAGAATTTATTCTTAGTAGTAGCAGTTAGTACTGTTAGTAGTTAAAATTTTTAGCAATCTAATGACAGAACTATTGTTATATGGATGTCACAGGGCCTATAACAAGAGTAATATTAACATTTATTGTTCAGAAGACCCAATTGTTACAGTTCAATCACATTAATGATTCAATTACAAAAGACAAATGCAAACCTTGTAGTATTTTTCCATTTCCAGTTTCACGATCCCACTTTCTCTGCCCTGTTGGACCTTCAGGTCACTGACTGACCCCGTGAGTGTGGAGCACAGAGCGAGTTGTCACTACCCAAAGCCCTCAGCTCTCAGAGATGGCATATTAATCTGGGAGGTTCCTTCCTCCTGTTTGGGGTGTTTTTTTCAGATCATGTTTGCACATTTGTACCTGAAGTCCACTAACTTTTGCATTCTTCATTGGTGTGCAATTCAATTGGTTTGCAATCTGAGTTGCTATGAGATGACTGATTTCATAGGATGGATTTTTTTTTTGCATTCATTGTTATCATCAAAACTATATTTTACCCAGTTCCTGAAGCTACATTTATTTAATGACTCTTAATTGGTCTTTGCTGAGTTGTTTATAGCATTTGTCATCCAGTATCTTTATGTACCTTTGCTTACAAAGATGGTTATTATACCATGCCTGCAGTCCTCTGCTCTGCATTTTTATTTTAGGGTGATAGATAGTTCATCCAACACAGAGTAACAGCTTATTATTACTACCTGCTACTTACAGGTATATAAATAACAATAAGAGTTGCCCAACCCAATTGAACAAAGCTTAGCAGAAGCTAAAACAAATTATTTAACAGTAATACAGTCTATTGCTGTTACAGCTAAACAAGCTAAACCAGAATGCTAGGCAGTCCAAAACAAGCTCACACAAAGCCTTACAAATCCTGAGTCTTGTGTTTTTAGCTTAAGACAAAATTTACAAACTTCTAATAACAATGGCGGCAACATACTCACTGAGCGTAGGACTTCACATATCTGATGCTCCTTCACCAAACATGAACATGTGTCATAATCTAGGATATTGGCCATTCAAAACGAGCCCTATCCCTTTAAAAAGACAGCTACTCTTATCTGCTACTTGTATATTCCTGCTTTCCATCCATGACATACTTTACAGAAAGAAGCATTATTATCCAGCTAGAGAGATGATTTAAAAATTGACACGTAAATTGCATTCCTATCATCCAAATAGCAGATTAGTGTCACAAGTAGAAAAAAAAATGCATAGTGACAGCATCTCTCAATTTCCTAAAATAAATCAAATTCATAAAATATTAATTGTCATTATCACTGTTGTTTTCTTTTCCTGACTACTCTCCCTAGTTGAAAGTTAGGAATTTGTGATTTTTAAGATTAAAGATCTTTGCCAGTCACTACTGAGGCAGTAGTGTTATGCAATTATTATCTGAGGCTCTACTTACACATCTGCTGATTCATTGCTCTGCAACATTATTTCATGATAAACAGATTAGAAAATTAGAGAATCAATACATTAACATTGCAGCAATTGGAATATTTTCCCCAATATGATGTTTTCAAAACTTATTTGTATTTCTGGATGGAGCATAGGGGATGGATTCAGAATAATTCACTTTCCCTTCTCTCTTCGTCTTTGGTCAGCGAGTTCCTTTCTGCAATTTATTTTGGTAGTGTTTTGGAGTTGGTCGCATTTTATTTTTCATGAATATAAGAAATTTATAGCATTTCCAAGGATAAAAACAAGCTTTCCCATATACTTCTGCCAAAGCAGTGACCTGCAAAACCCTTGGCATTTCATTCCTTGGCATTTCATTCCTTGGCCTCTCCTGGGTAGATACTGCCAATCATTCAGAACTGTGCCAAATCGAATACTGCTTTTGTGATGTGAAAAAGGATCTATTAAATGCTGGTGAGAGACTACCCAACTGATTTCAGTTGCAAACAAAGTAATTTAAGTCACTAAGTGTAAATCTAGATTTAAAAGAATAGAAATCTAATTCAGTAGCATTTTGATTTTGGCTAATGAATTAAGTGCTCTTTGTAAATGTTATATGTAAAACATTAAATAAAATTATGCTTTTTTCTTTTTTTTTTTTAATTTTTATTTTTTCTGTGTTATACTTAATGGAAAGTAAAGGGGTAGGGAAAACAATAAGAGATACTTCCTGGCATTTGCCAAAAAGCAAAGAAGAATGTATGAGAAAGTCCTTACAAGTAGGCTTGGAAAAAATTGGCAGAGAGTTTTGTAGAAATTAAAAAATCTAAGAACAGGAAACTGAGTACCTTGTGGGGGACTTTTCCAGGATGCTGGAGATGAAAATGAGACTGGGAATTGCTGGATCTGGGTTGGTCAAAGAAGAAGAAACAGTGAGCTGAGCTAAAATCAGTACAAGCCAATTTGCCTAGAAGAGATGAAATCAAACTTGGAAAAATTCAAAGAAACCCAGAATAAATCTGTCTGTCATAGCCATAAAAACAAAAAGATAAAAAAAAAGGAGTGGGATATAAGCTTTAATAATGCTGCTTCAGAAAAAGTTCGTTAAAGGGCTTTTCCAACAACAATGTAAAAGCATACATGAGAGTGCTGGAAATCCTTGCTATAAAAAGTTCTGTGAATCAAAATCATTTTGAAAGACTTGTTTAAAAGCTTATTACCTTGAAAATAAAAAGATAAAATTCTCATTTCATACAGGTTTTTCACTCAGAATAAAAGTCTGTTCTCCCACTTGGAATGGACATGTTGGTGCTGGATGTCTAACAGACAACAGAGTGGACAACATGAATTCGTGGGTTGATACACTGAGCTTATAGCTCTTGCAGTTTATAGCTCTTGTAGCTTATAACTCTTAGACCTTGCCAGGACCCTCGTTCTCATTCTCACTTGTGCTTTGTAACATAAAGTAGAGGACATCCAAGTTCTGATTTTCGCCAGAATGTCAGACGGTCCAGCCAGCATTCTTTCATTGTTCAGCTACTAAGAAATGACTCCTTGCCACGCTCGCATATCACTGCATTTTATCATGTACTGTGATGGCGGTTGGTAATGGAATAATGGATAGTTGGGCAATTCATAGACTCTAAGGATTTATGTGGAGACCATATTCCATCTCTGAGCAATAAAAATGAAGTGAGGAAAATCCTTATGCTATACAGCTTCACCAAATATCTCTTTTTTTCTTTTTTATTCTTTCTTTCTCCGCTTTTGTTTATATGGCCAAGACAGACAAGTTTAATCCAGATTTTCTGGCACTTTTTCCAGTTTTATTTTGCTGTTCCTTTTCTTCTAAGAGAATTAGTTTTTACTCCTTTAACTCAGATAACAGTGTCTGCCCTTACACACCAGACTTAGCAGATATGTACTGATATGTGAGAATCTCTTCAGTGAACCACAAAATTGAGTAAACGTGGTGCTTGATCAGACAGAGGGGAAAGTAATGGATAGTGTCTATCTATATCGGGTATCTCTGCACTAGCATCCTTGGTTATATGAGACTTAAACATGTTTTGAGTGACAAAAATATTGGTCCAACACATATGTTATGGTTACGTATGTATCATATATAAAAGACAGATTAATATTTGTATCTATATCCATCTAGGGCGCTATGCTGTTGAAGTAACAGGGAGTTATCCATTCCCAAATCTCTCATTTTTCTGTCATCTTCTTTATTAGGCAAGAGACTTCTCCCTGTTTTTTAAGGTCTAGACTCACAGTTAATTCTCTATCCTGAGATACCACTATTTTCAAGAAATTACATTTTCATGAGAGCTATCTTACATTTTTTTTCCCCTCTTAATTCCACCACGTACGCTTGGAAATCTGCAGATAGTACTAGGATAGATAGTCCACAGACATGGACAACATATCCCTCAAACCGTGAGCCAACAATGCTCAAACAGTGAGCATTGCAAACAGTGAGCAAAAATCTGCCTTATGAGTCATATATATATTGGGTGAGGTGGCTTGTTGTCAGCGATATATCTGCCCAGAATGTATCACTACACACAACAACTTATTTTTGAGAGCAGTAATGGTGAACTTAACATGAGAAGCTGAAAGCCTTGAGAAAGCAACTTGGAGATCTCGGCACTTCTATGCATGTCTCCAACTGAGAAAAATTTCCTAGATTTTATCTGTGGTTTTATTTTTTGAAATCTAAAATACTCACAGAACTTTTCACCCAGTAATTTTACAGATTTTAAGTGGCTTACCTGCAAAAGCTGGAACAGATGAGTTTTAGGTTTCCTTGATAAGAAACTTTAGTGAAAAGAAGTTTCCTAAGGAAACAAGGAGTACAAGGTATTGGCTTGTTGGCAATAAATTGCACAGTCTGTCTCATAACCTTGCAAATGAGCATGATCGTTGCTAGTTCTGATTTTAGCCTTCATAAGCTGAAAAGTCAGCTCTTTGAGGCATGCTGTTATGTTGTGTTGCCTTGCGTCAACATTTATCCCTGATGTGATGAGTTGGCACGGACGCCACCGCCCAGCGACCCGGGTCAAATG
>JAUBNY010000185.1:3943114-3972190 GCA_032275445.1 Crypturellus soui
CTTAGCCTGTTGTCTGATAGGGTCTTCCCCTAGACTTTCCGTACATCGCGAGATCTTCCGAACGCCGTACCCTACAATGTTGACACATTTTGGGGCTTTTACACTAGCAAAGTAGAAAATGAGTGAGCTTTTGCTTAGATAGAATATCTTTTTATTGCTAAGCAGACCTTTCCAAGGCTGTCATTCAGCTTTTCTCATTAGTGCTAAATTTACCTAAGTAAAAAAAAAAAGGAAACCACAAAAATGTGGCTAGGTCATTAAGTGATTATTAATTAAATTAGAGTATTAAAATATTCATTTTAATAGAGGATACAATATGATTAGGGGAAACCGTGACTTGTTCTTAAATTAAAATGATCCCTAAATTGATCTTTAGAGTAGTTCTGTGAAGATAATGAAATGTGGGATTTAGCACGTGTATTTCCCTGGAATAATGTTAGTAACTATGTATATGTCTTATATATATACATGTGTCTTGTAAGTGGACTGACAAATTGAAGAAAAAATTAACTTTGCCTTCAGGTAGATCTCACAGAATCACAGAACCATTGGTCTCCCTTGCTAAAAAGACACACTTTTGTCTCTTGATGAAATTGCTGTCCCTTAGGACTCCTGGTTCTTCTCTGCAAAGGTCATTTTTCAGTTGATTGGATCCCAGTCTGTATTGGTGATGGGGTTATTCCTCCCATTCATGGAGAGCTTCCCTTTCTTGGACTTCATGAAGTTCCTCTCTGCTCATTTCTCCAGCCTACCGAAGTCCCTCTGAGTAGCAGCACAACTATATGACACATCAGACACTCCTCTTGTTTTTGTATCATCCATAAATTTGCAGAAGATGCATCCACATTTTTAATGAAAAGGTTAAGCACGGTTTGTTCCAGTATTGATCCCTGGGGGTCATCACTAGTGACTAGTGTCCACTTGGACAACTTAAAAATCCCTGAGGCTGTCAATGCAGCAGATTCTGTCTATCTACTTCACTGTCCACTCAGCCAGTCTGTTCTTCACCAGCTTGCCAATGAAGGTGTTGTGTCCAAAACCCTACTAAAATTCATATAAAAAATATCCTCTATTCTCCTTCACTCACACAATCAGTCATCTCATTGTGGAAGGCTACCAGGTTGGTCAGTCGTGACTCGCTCTTTGTTAATCCATGTTGACTACTCTCAGGCTCTGACCCCCTCTGACATATCTGGAAATAGTTTCAAGGCTTTCCAATTACCTTCCCAGGGCTGAAAGTGAAGCTGATCAGCCTGTAATTCCCAAGATTATCTATTTTGCCTTTCCTGGCAAAATGTTCATTTTTTTCTTGTCCTCAGGAACCTACCAGAGTTGTAATGACCTTTCAGAGGTAATTGAGAGTGGCCTTGCAAGGACGTCATTCGTTTTCCTCAAAAGTCTTGGCTGCATCCCAACTGATCCGCTGGACTTGGGTGTGTCCCAATTGTCCCTGCACTCCATAACCTGAGCCTCCTCCACTGGTAGTATGCTTGCTCCAGAATTTCCCCCTGGTGTCAGGTACCTGGGATTCCTGGAAGCCAGTCTCACCAGGAAGGACTGAGGTGAGGGTGGCATTGAGTATCTCCACCTTTGTGGTTGTATTTTTCATCAGTGTGTTATCATCTCACCTGCTTTAAAAAGTTTTTTTTTTTTTAATCCTCAAAAACTCTTTTTTTTTTTCATTAAAATGTCCTTTTAGCTATATACTCAATCAGTATTTTGAATTAAAATTCACTTTTGTGATTTTGACTGGTGTTTTATTAATTTTGTCCATTTTTGGAACTCTTCTTTCCAACCATGGAATACATGGTTAGCTTTCAAGATAGAATAAAAAGTGTGTTAAATTATTTTTATGAACATATCAAAGACCTTAGGATGACAGAATTCTTGCTGTGTGTTATCCTCTTCACATGAGAGATTATTGTTTGTTTGTTTGTTTTCCTTTTTACTGCTTTTAAGTGTTTAATAGCTGTGATGAATTTTGTTCCATATTTTATCTCATTGTCTATACATTAAATACATGAAGACTGACTATCCTGCCCGTTTTACATTCTTTCTGGATATTTTTACAGAGTTTTCAATATGAAAAGCTTGTGTTGAACCTCCATGAAATTTTAATTTTCTTCACAAGAATGGTGAGTCAGTTCCACCTAGTTCCACCTGCAAGAAGAAGCCTTCACAGATGTTCCTTTATGCCAAATATTCTGGATAGAGCCTATGGGGTCATCTTGAAAAAAAAAAAGAGGGTCATCTTTCAAAAAAAATGAGGATGAGAACATCATTCAGGAATGGGAAAAAGATTGTGAAGTGCAGGGCAAAAACGTGGAAACATTTACTTCAGACATGGTGCCCAGCCTTAAACATCAGTAAAATTAGATTTCCTTGGACATATGCTCAAATAATGTCTTATCTACAAAACTAAAAGACCAAAATCAAAACAAACAAACAAACAAAAACTTTGCAACACTCCCAGGAAAGCAGACACATAAATGAAATTACACCATTGAAATTGTGCAAGTTTTGTAAAACATTATATGTAAAATACTCTGATAGAAACCTTACAAACAAAGTACAGAGCTGAAATGAGTTATCATCAGTGAATCAAGGTTTAGAGTATCAATTTAGTCATAAAAGAAAATCTTTTTTTCTGGTTTGGAGCTTGCTTTAGGTGCTTTTGAAACTGTTATCTTGGAAGCCTAATGTAAGTTACATTAGTCTTAGATCTCTGTTCTTATCACTCACTTTCTGTCAGAGGACATTTTACTTAATATAGTGGATTTGCATTGGTACAAAATCAGTATTAGTGGAAAGGAATCAGGTTTTAGTGCCAATATTTAAATGTAAATTTTCCATGCAGTGCTCTGCATATCACTTGGCATCAGTGCTGTGATATGAATTGTGCATTAAAAACTGTGCAAAGAGAAGTGATGAAGAAAATACTAATAAAATTAGTAGTTGCCACCCATCTTGTTAATGCCAAGGAATAGAGGAGAACAATTACCATTTATTAGCCACCAACAATTTATATAACAAGAAAATAAAAGAAAAACCTGTGCAGGATTCCTTTTATTTCTGTGTTCTTCATACACTTTTACGCTCTTTATATACTTTTCAAAATGAGGATACAGATTTTTTTCCTGTGTATTAGTAGCATAAAGCTCTGTTTTTTATTATTATTAGATAGCAGGCATGCAGTTTGTACAATAGCATACAAATGGGAAGGACTGAAATGGGATGCAGCAGTGACTAGCTCTGAGTTTTTCTAATACGCTAGCCATAAATTACAGGATATTTTGTTTGTACAAATGGGAAAAGAAAGACATTAAATATATATTTTCTGTGAAGAAATTCAAAAATTATCATGATGAAGTGAAGAGAAACTAGCATATCCTCTGAGTCCCCTCCTTGCTTTGCTAAAGCTGATGTGTGGACTGAAATCCGGTATTCAACATTAAAGGAGCAATCTGCAGCAGAGTGGATGAATTTGTGATAAATTGTCCCTTGAGGTTTATAAAACATATTCTCCATAAAACAAGCCACAGTATGTTTCTCCACATTAGTCAGTTTCTGACATTCAGGCTGCTGAAGCTTCTAGGCCAGTATTGGTATCTGCCATCCCAAAGCTGTAAACAACTCTTTGTTTATAGCTGCAGCGTTCATACATCCATTTCAAGGTTTTACAGCGATAAAAGGCTGACTGCCTACATAAACTGAAGTGGGCTGCAATGTTGTTATTTTGTTTATTGCTCTTTTACTGCAGTGGTCAAATAGTTCCTTTGAGACTAGACACTGGTACTCTGCCATCTGTACAGTCGGTGTTAGACAACTTGTGTCAACTAAACCACTATGACAAACATTTATAATGAGCATACTAATTAAATAAAATGTTGCTGTATTAAATTGTGGAGGAAATATGGAAGATTAATAGCAAATTAAGAAGAACTTGTCAGTTATCTTTTAATGGATAATGACAGTAGCCCCTAGAGAGGTTTTGATTATATTAATGTTTCCTCATTTTTTTAATCTGCACTATTCGCATCATTCAAGCTACTTTATTATAGTGATGAAATAAGTATTTGTTACCAAACAGGAGATAGATAGAAGATTTTTATTTGGTTTTCATAAAATTAAGAACTGCCAGTTTAAAATGCAGTTCTAAAATTTTGATGTTTGAGTTCCTATTTATTCTTATGAGACTCTCACAATATTGCAGTTGCTTCATTTTCTTCTCTCCATTCTCTGAAATGTCTCTGGTTATTAAAAAATGCACATTTTTTTTCAACTTGCAATTGAAAAAACACAAAAGTGACATACCCAAAGACAAAATGCTTCGGGCACATCTATTGTACTAGCTCTGATTTTTAATTCAATTTAGTGTGGATTAAATTCTTGCCTTTTATGTGAAAATCTTGAACTTGATTTCCCAAATGATTGTTTCTTATTCTGATGATCATGTTTCCAGTTACTGAACACTATTCACATTAAAAAAAAAATGGCTGATTTAATTTAAATAATATCAGGTTCTCACACCATTGAAGAAGCAGTAAATCATATGGGAATGAAACACGCACCTGGAAATATACATATATATATATATATATATATGCCTATCAATCTCTATATTGATTTATTTACTGACCAGTTCAAAGTCCTAATTTCTTTTCCAGTTGTTTTACTGGTAATAAGTATTTCTTTAGGTGGTTAGTATGAAATTGTCTTTTTGAGTCAGTGGAAGTGGAATAGATTCATAGGAAAATCCTATGCACTTTTTTAGTAATAGATAAGTCTCACTATCTACTACAAAGGATCAGTACTTAATTATTTTCACCATTAAATAAATAGAAAATTGAAGGTTTTGCTCTTACTGGATACAAAGTACATAGTGATGTGGCAATTGTTGGCTTCAGCAAATTGGGATGAACAAGACTACCTCTATTCCCTTAGAGAAATAAAACAAAATAGAAAGAAATAAAGTGTTCTAATAAACTCTTCCCAGAGCACATTAGTACATAAAAAAGGGCTGTCAAAGTAGAACGGATGCTGACTATTCAGATAAAATTAAACATGTTAACCTAAAGGGTTTTCAGACAAGATAGGAACATGTTGCCAATTAGATTGATAAGGAAAGGATGCCCATTTAACTAGGATGCTGGTTAGGAAACCAGAAAACACTACTTCAGCTATGAATTTGACAGAATGAGATTTACATTACTTAAGATCACCTATGTAAAATTCTGTGTATGTCCCATGAAAATCAAACACCCCTTGAATCTGTGATTGTGTGCTTGCACTGTAATATTTTGAGGATTGCAGAGAAAAATTCAGCTGTCCATCGTACATATATATTTTTCCAGCACAATCAAAAATCATTCCTGGTATTAGAATAATAAAAATACACAGTAGCATCTTATTTGAGCTTTAGGCGAAGTGCAATCCAGGTTGTTTTTTGTTGTCTAGCTGTCATCAGCCTTTGAGGGTTAACACATTTTTCTCTTTATATTCTTCTTGGAGGATAATCAGGAGTTATAATAGGTTTTTACACTATATCCATGTACGTGTATTTATCACTAAGAAAGATTGCCATAATAGGTACCCCAGGGGGAAAAGGCGTCCAGACTTCGATTGTCTTGGATTTCTTCTCATAGAATGGCTGGGATAATACCTACGATAATGAAAAGGTATATGAATGTATAGTTATTTAGTTGTATTTGGAATAATAAAAGTACATCCTCCTGAATGGAAACATAGAGTTTTCGTTCATGTCAAATTCTATTGTTTTACTATGCCTTTCTCTTCACATAGTGTATACTTATCAGCCTGACTGAAAGGTCTTATTGAAGCCCTTTTGTGATGACCTTCAGAAGTCTACCAAGGTTTTACCACTTTTGAGCAGTGCAGCCATCCCTGACATGCTAAAAAAAACTTCTTTGTTACGCAGTGTCATCATGTGCTTTCTCCATGCAAATAATAGTAGATATATAAGCAACTGTGTACGCATGTGTAGGCATGCAGGCAAATCTGTGCCTGCCTTCCGTAAAATATGTCTTCTGCAGAATTAAATGTTTCTTAGTAATTCTACCTTTCTTGGATTTAAAGATTCTGTGGTTGACACTTGTATCAAAGTGCTAAGGTCTTCTTGTTGTCAGCAGGATGGATGACTTCATTATGACTGCAGTGCATGACTGAGAAAAAGAAGGGCTGAAGTGGGAACAGTCATATTGTTGCTGAGCAAAGAGGCTAAGTGCTGCTTGGGACAGCTGATTTGTCACTGATACCTAATACATCATGGCAAGCAGGAAATATGCATGCTCTCTGGAAAACATGGGCAGGAAAGTTAGGTTTTAGGGAAGCAAGTCCAACTAGGGGTGTATACTGGTAAACTGTAACAATACAGCATGATCCCTAAGAAGTGATAGGGCTATTTACTCGCAATGCTCCACTCAGGGAGGAGTAAAAGTGCATATGTTGCATGCAACGATGTAGTTCTACCAATATTAAATTCAGTAGCACAAATTGTATTTTGTTTTGTTTTGTTCTCTCTTTTTACTTCTATAGCAAGATTTTGATGAAGTATCTTCATTAGATTTAATTAATTATTCATGGTAAATCTATAGAACAGGTGTTTGTCATTAGGACAGTCCATTTACTAAAAAAGAGAATTCTAAAGCCATTGTTCATGGTCTGATTTAATTTATGGACACAACTTAATGACTCAAAAATATTTTAAAAGTACAGCTTCAGTTTTGTATGTGTAGACTACTACAAAGTGAATTCATGTGCATTTCGGTAAGTTGCTTTTATATAATGTGCTTTTTTTGTACAACCATTAACTGTCATTGGGCTGCTTTGTCCTACCTCTTACAGCTTTTATATTGTCCCAAAGTCTGCTATTGAAACAAAAGCCTTTTCTGTAGTTCTTCTTTCCTATGTAATTTTTTTTTAATCCCTTGTGCAATGCAGATATAAAACACTACCATTTTGGTTTGGAAAGGAATTATTCTCTGTTTGTACAGCAAGTGTAAATGTGTACTATTTGGTGGAGAATGTGGTTATAATATCAGTTGTGGATCTCTTAACTTGAACTCTTTGAAGCTGCTGTATGTCTCATTTGAAGAATATTGATAGGCAATTCCCACTTGCCTCTCTGCAACTTGCAATTGCTTTCAAAACTATGAGCAGCATTTATCCTAGGTTAAAAGAGTGAATTCTTTTTTTTTAACCCTAAATCAAAGCTTTTTTTTTTTTCACTTTCTTATTTAATGTGCTAAAAAATTGAAAAACATGTGGGTTAATATCTGCTTTGCAGATAAATAATGAAGACTGGATTATTTCATTCACTCAGTTTCTGTTTAAATAATTATCTTCTGCAAAATCATCTCAAAAATAAAATTAAAATAAAAAAAAAAATGAAAATTAAATTATCTTTAAAAAATTATCTTGAGACTGTTACTGAGGTCTTTGGTTTGCCCCAATGTAATATAAATTCTATATTATATCTGTATGTAAAGATTGCACATGCCTATATGGGTGAATATACGCATGTGCAATGTGCATTGACGAGCTTATTCTTTTCACAATAATTACATAATTAAACAAAACTAAATTAAATATCTTCTCTTTTTTTCCCCATAGCAGAGAGCAGTGGTGTGTGGGTTCCAGGTATACAGATGGCATGAAAGGCGTAATGGCATAATGACCTGTCCGGAATCACAATTTCCCTATTTTTTTGTTTTTGTTTTATTTTGATTTGGCAGCTTGCAGTGGCTTTCCTCATACACTCACTGGATTTGAGTGTATATACTCACCTTATTTACACACTGGAATTGGTATTGCTCATGCAGTAAGGAACATAAGACCTATCATTAATGCTCAAAATTATTCACACAGAAAAATAGAAAAATACACAGTATGGAATAGGAAAAGACAGCACAGGCACCATGCTGATGCAACCTGGGCTGTGGTGGCATCTCTGCTGCCTGGATGCTGCTGTCCTGCGACCCTTTTTGGCAGAACTGTCCACTGCATTTCCAATCTTCAAACAAAAACTACCTTTCAGCATCATATCAAAGCTTATGTTGCAGCGTAAGAGAGGACAACCATTATGTTCTCTGCAGATAATTGATAAAACTTGCCATTGAATGAATGATTAAAGAACTAATGAGGGAGAATTTTACAGGATATACATGCAATAATAATATTTTTGAAAGCATATATATATGTAATTCAAAACGTACAATGACACAGATTTGCTCATCCGGAATTTCATGCCAATTAATTGCAAATTGCTAATGGAAAGGCAGGATCCTTTCCACTTTAAAACCCAATCTAGAGCATACTGATCTTGTGTCCCCTCAGTACACTGGCTCGCCACGGATATTTTTTCTCTTCCCTTGGGAGAAAAAATGTATTGCCAGTGTCTAGTCTAGAATAGTCTGCTGCAGATTTCTCTCCAGTTTAACAGAACAACTTGAGAAACATACCAGGATTGCAGTGTCAAATTTTGTATAAGCAATAATAAGGAAGGCTCACAAAGAAAGAACAAAGACATTTCCAAAATACCAGAATCTAAGAAGTACACAGAATTCCAAATGCATTTGATAATGGCCTGGGATTTTTAGCATGTTGATACAGGCCTGGAGTTTTGCATTTACTATTTGATTAAAACATTGTGTTTTAAACATGGAAGTCTTAAATATTTTGTGCATAACCCAGAATTTCATATCCTATTATACAAAGATAAGGATGAAAAGAAACTACTTATATGGATTCTACTCAGAAATCCGTATGAGGAATTATTAATACATTTTTTCATTTTTTTTGCAAACTGCTCCAAAAATCACTTGCTTGTTACAGGAAAAATGCTTTGCCTTATCTTCAAGTTCCTAGAAAAATCTGTGCTTGTTCGGCATGGTCTAAAAGACAAATGTGACTATTCACAAATCAATTAGCAGAGAGAGATGCATTGTTTTCCTGATGGTACCTTGGTTTGTGTCAGTCACTTGCCTAGACCACAGAAGAATGTAACAAAATGGTCATTTAAATTGATTTAGCAGTGTGACACATGGGCACTGATGTATTGACTTTGCTTTTTCAGAGAACTTTGAAGTACAAACATAGCAAGGATTTTCTACAAGCAAGGATTTTCTTTTATAATTAGTTATTTGAAAATATAAGTGCTACTTATATTTCAATCCCTCGATTCCCTGACACAAACTCACATGTGATTACAACAATGTGTAAGACATAATTTTTAGTTACCTGTTATTATGTATTACCAGTTGAAATCGTTATGTTACTTTGGGAACTGAGCAGCTTGCACGGATATATCTCACTTGACAGAATGTCTGAATAATAGCATCCTGGCTAGACTAATTTTCACTACCCTTTTTCCACATTTTTCCCTTCCCCCTCTCCCTACCTTTTTTTCCACAGTGGCATTTAGATTTACAGAGCAGAATAACTTTGTCTTTGGTCATCACCTAAATAATAAATTCTCTGAAAGATGCAAATGTGACTGCAAACCATTCTATCCTAACTTGATTAAATGTTGCCCTCATAAGGCACATCTCCTGTTATCCAAATATGCCAGCTCTGTTTCAGAATCTTCTTGAGTCCCCTTGCACTCAGGCTTTTTTATTATTTTTAGTTTTTAGAGAACTATATAATGCGTAAATTTATTAGGTCAAATAATAATGCCTGTATTTTTAGGAGTCGACCAAGGAAGGTTGCATACCTACGCAAGTTAAAAGTGATTTTGAATACATATTCTCTATATTTGTGGATGTGCTCATAGCTATTTTTAGAAGTAGCTAAGGAATACTTCTCTAGTATGCTAGAAAATAGGAAATGAAGATACTGAAATGTCCTTGGTGGTCTCTTTAAACTCCAGACATGAGTAAATACTACTTGTGTATCCCCTCTAAAGTTACACACAAAGAGGTAATTCATTTTTATGTTACATCTGAAGGCCTGCTCTGGAGAAGTCTTTTTTTTCAGTAGTCTGAGAGTTAATTCAGTGTCTTTATTCAAGCCTCATGTGTCTAAGGTGAGAAATGGCAGCTGTAGTGAGGGACACTGAGCTGTATAGGATCTCTGTATGTGTGTCTGTGCCAGGGTGCACACACTGTTTGTAGAGCTTGTATCATAACTATATCTTTAGAGTTTGCTAGCTATTTTAAATTCTTAATTTCAGGCATATTTGCATGCAAATGAATAATCATTTTGTCACACTTGGACAAAAAAAATAAATGGATAATAGCAAACGTGGATGAGAGAAAACGTAAATATTTTTATCCTCTTTCTTTTTAGCCCTGGATTATAATGCCCTTCCATGATAAAATATGCCTTTTTCCTTTGCCAATTGTGTAACTCTACTTTTTTAGAACCAAGTTTAGAACTTATTTTTTCTGCTTTTTTTTCTCCAAGTTGTAATTTAATGGCCTAATATATTCTCCTTTAAAGGTGCCTTGTAATAGCATGCTACTTTTATTAAGGTGTTCTAGTGGTCTCTGAGTGACTTGTGTCTTTAGGTTCTGAAAACCATGGCAAGGCAAAATTCGATGTCTACAGGTTTGCTTTATATGCATAGATCTCAGTGTGGGAGGATTTTCAAGATCTGCAGACAGCATGTTGTAGAAGTGTGGAAAATGGTAACATCTCAAAGTGGGCAAACAGCTTTGACACATATATATGAGGCAGCTTCCTCAAACACTTTTAATAAATTTTAAGATCAGATCTAGTTAGTCCAATTAGCTATGTTTATTTTTTAAGACTTTTTAATCACATCGCTATTCACTCCTATACAACAGAAGCCAAAGTAATAGCCCAAAGAAGTATACCACACATCCTGAGTTCCTAATAACACGTTTTTTTAAAGCTGTAGCTACAGGCGGAATGACTGAAAGATGTAGTATTAACCATCCCTCACCACCTTGTTACTCCAATGAACCGCTGAATAAAGAGCATTGCCTTTTCCTACCTTAAGACTTCTCTTCTTAATATCTATCTGTATCTACTTCTTCTCATGGAAATCTCTGAAATATTTACTGGCTTCTACAGTTCCAGGCAAAAGAATTGCCTAGATCTCCAGATCTGCACCTTGGAGTCAGGCTATTCTAATAACCAAGATTTCTTCTAATGCATTCAAAATATTAAGATGATTTTTATCTATTTATTTATTTTTATCTGAAGTTTAGTACTAATAACACTTTGCTATTATATGGACTGTCTGATGTGCGATGAGAGCAATTAAAGAAGTGGTATTTCATTATGATTTCTTTTTTTTTTCTGTGAAATTATAAATTACTTTTTCTTTGAAATTTACTTAGACCTCATGGATATTTCATCCTTCTATAGATGGCATAATGGCTTAAATTGCTTCAGTTAGTTAGAAAACAAGGTACATATTTATAGTATGCAGAACATTTATTGAAAATGATTTAAGGCACTGTGTAGTATTCTTTCTTTTCACTGCCCACCTTTTTATTTTTTGAATTTATTTCATAAATTATTCACTTTAATTAACAATAAAATGTTTTCCATGCACATATGTCATTTATTTCTTTTTTCAGTGTCTAAAGCTGGAAATTTTAAAGACTGTTGGAGTTTTTTTTTCAAACTGAAAGTTTTCTTTTATTTCTCTTTCTCCAGTGTTATTGAGGAAAAATAAATTATTGAGGGTTTTAAAATGGCTTTTTAAATTCCTTCCTTAGTTACAGAAGAAAAATAGTTTTAGAATTAGTAGAACTGAGAGAGGTTTTTTTTTGTTTATTTATTTTCATAGTGTTATTGGTCATACATTGTAATATGTTATTTATCTAGTTTCTTTTGAACAAACAAATAAAGACATAAAGTATGTATTTCTGTGGTTTTATGTTCTCAAACTTTATTTTCACTCTATTTATAATAAGAGACCTTTATATACCATAAAAATGTGCTGTTGCATAGAACTATATTCAGCAATATGAAAGAAGATAAACTTGTGGAATAGTTACAAGTTAATTGTTGTGAGTCAAGGAGGCTAGGTTGGTTAGACTAAATTATGAAGTATTTTTGTAGCAGAGCAACACAGTTGCCACATTTCCATTAGCTGAGGTCATGGCCATTCTTTCAAATAGTCCTTTAATGTGCAACTATTAATAAAAAAGCCTAATTATTTGAGCTGGGAAAGCAATTGCACCATATTGCTTGCTGAATCTTAAATATTGCTGATTCCTAGTATATTTTAATGTGTTGATTGTAAAGCAAAGCTACACTGAATTTTAATGGTCTTAAGCTAGCTCTTATTCTGCTCAGAGTTCGTTGGGTACCGTTAAATCAGGAGAAACCATATGCACAAACTACCAGAGAAGGGTATTGGATTTGACAAGGCTATTTGATCAAACTTCTGCTAACTGTTCTGATGCCAGATCCATGGCATTGCAGAGCGGAGGAAATATCCGCCAGCACCGGACGGTTTTAAGTGTCATAGGTGGGAAGAGCTGGGACTTAGCAACAATACAGGCAGGTGTGTTTGGCACCAGGGACAGAAGTCGGGCTCCCTGGGTTTGTGTCTCAAGGTAGGACATGGCAAGTCCTGTCTTAAGGTGAGGTGCGAAAAGGAAAATATCTTCCTCGCAACAACGCTGTTGGCATCAGCATGTGACAATGTCATAGGTGACTGTGCCTCCCCAAAAGCTGTACCTTGAGATCCAGCATCTCAATTCCTCAACCAAACACCGCTACGTGACTATGCCTGAGGCTGCTTCCCACGCCACAACCCAGGGTCACACCTGGGTGAGACCGTTGGCATTGAGGTCCAGATCTGCCATAGGGTTTCTCTATCAAGACTCTAATTGGGACCTGCACTTACAGCATTTGTGTATTAATACTCTGCGTAATCAGTCATTCTAAATATATTGAATGTTAGCTTTAGCAAAGTGATAATTTTTCCAGTAGAAATAACCTTTCTTGGTTATTGTGTATTATTATGTTCTCTTCCTATATGATATTAGTCAGAAAAAAATTCTCCCTGAAAGTTATCCAGAAAAAGAAATATGGTTTGTCATGTATCTTTGGTTGCTTAGGTTAGCAATCAGTTAACACAAATGCACATAGATGGATATACATTTGTTAATTTAAATGTAAATAAATATTGACCTCTGCTTTTAAAAGAGGGAAAAATATCCTCTCACTTTTCATGTTTTCATCTCAAAAATACATATCTACACACACTGGAGTGAGACAAATGTGTGTGTGTGTGTGTGTGTGTGTGTGTTTGCAAATGTCTGTATATATAAAAATATACATATTCCTAGTCTGTGATACATTTTCCTAACTGATAAATACAAACTTAATGAACTAGATGTCTAACAAAGATTTATTCCAGCATTTTTTTCTTCCTTCGTATTTTTTTTCCATATCCTACACCGTATGACTTCTCTAGAAAAATTAAAAATATGAAGTTGCAGTTACGTTTGTCTTTGAGAATAAATAACACTCGGTGTAAAGTATTCCGTCAGGCAGCTGGGAAGGTTTAATCAAAATATATTTTTAAAAGAAATATTGGAGGATCTTTCTACAAGGTTGTTTAGAAACAAAAGTAACGTTGTTACTTCAAATACTTTATCTTGTATCATGTGTCTAATTTAGTTCATTTCTTTTTATTGAATTATTTGGCTTGGAGCAGAACGTAAGAGCATCTACAATATTATATTTTTCTTTTTTTTTCATTTTCTTTTTAATTAAAGGCAGCATGCTTATGGTTGTGAAAGTATTAATTTCCAATAATATTTGATAACCATGTATGCACATTTTCCATCATAATATTTCAAGCGTTCTTAGATTGCCTTGAACAATTTAAATTTTTAATAACCCATATTCCCCCTTTAATATAGTAATGTTCTCCTAATATTTGATTTTTTCCTAAGACATCTAGAGACAATATCTAAGGTATTGTACTCAGGATGGAGACAGCCTATGTAGGGATGCTCTTACAAGTCAGTGTGGGTCCACCATCGGTGGAAAAAGTTGCTAGCATATTTGCATGTTGGAACAAACCCTAATATCATAATTTATACTTTGATTTTCTCAGAGAAATGTGTCGTTAATGAAAGTTGAATGTTCTTTGATTTAGACAGATAGAGTCTGTCTAACCCAGAATCCAGGGCAACCTGCTTGGAGGACGCAAAGTGTCTTTCTGCTGTTGCTGTATCCACTAGGAGAGAAGAAGAGGCAGAAGAGAGAACAAGGAACCCCAGGTTAGTCTGCTCTGTCCCAAGGGATTCCACCTGCTTTGACCTGACTCTGTGCAGCACCAAGCCGCCTTTTCTGGGCAGTGATTTGTCTGCTTGGCTTTGGGGAAGATCCTTGTCTTCTCCAGAGATAGCAGACAGAAATTGTCCTAATGCAAATCTCATCTCCAAACAGGGGAGAAGGACCCTGTGCTGTACCTTACCAGTCTCTCCCAAACGGAGCCTACTTCCTGGAGTGCTCTCCAAAGACAGAGATATCCAAAACAGCAAGCAATGTTCGGATGTCAAAGAGAGGCTATAAATTATTAAGTTGCTGAACTTCCTTTGTTGAGGACTATATTTGCTGAGTGAATGGTGCATTCTACTTTTCTTCTCTCTTGGAGAGAAGCAAAATTTATTTTTGTCCTATGAAACATTGATTATAGGTGTTTGAAAATATCTATCGCTGTGAAATAGAAGCTTAAGCCATACCTTGATTTGGTCTTAACTCTCTCTGTGGAATCGATTTCTAAATATGCAAGGAGAGTGTATGATCTCTGCTTATATCGAACAGATTATGTAAATGTATTGAAAGCAAGTTGGAAGCATAAATCACAGATGTCGTTTTGATGGAAAGTTTGTAACCAGAAAAATCTACAGCTCCCAAATCCCAATGTGTTAATTATAAGGCGGCATCTGGTATACAAATTTATGCTTAGCTAAGAAATGTTCAGACTAAAATAGAGTATGCCCAAGTGGGCTTAGGGTATAAAACCTACAGTCATCACAGGGAAACTTAAAATCACGTGACAGTTAAGTATCTGTGTTCTAAACTGTCTGCAGCCAGAAAGGTGACGTTAGCTGAAGGGGAAGGTAGGTGAAAAGAGTACATAGAGGTTAAATATTCTGGTTACGAGAAAGAGGACATGTATCTGGAACAAGAGTTCTTCCTCCTTTAAAAGGGATAGTCAGGGTGCAGTCTGGATAGAAAAAATCAGAAACTAGACTGAACTAGATAAGTCACTTTTTTTTTTTTTTTTTTTGACCTCAGATCTTAGCCTAACATGGATATTCCATTGTTTTTGCTTGAACAAGATAAACATAGTGCGGAATACAGTTATTTCTCTTTGATGCTGTATATTAAAACATGGTGGTTATGGGAGAATACAGGAAATAGATGTGAGAAATGCTGTAACCTATTTTGTGAACAATGTGATAATATTTGAAAATGGGATAATTCAGACAGAGATATATAAGCAATTATCTTGTCAAAAGCTTTGATCAATGAGTATGAGAAACGGTTTTGTTCAGTCTTGGGCAGTTCTCGACCCTGAGAGGCCTCCTTAAGTTCGAGCCCCTCAGCTGTTTGCATTCCTTCCCATATCTTCTCTGGGGGTCTGGGAGCACGGCTGGCCTCCAAACGAGTAAGGTAAAAATGGCATTTCAGTCTCACCTGATCATCAGATGTCACCTGAACAGAGAGTCTACTTCTCCAGAAGGTTACAATGCAAAAGTTTCAGAAAGCATCCGTATCACAGAGTGATGTTTACTGAAAAAAGTATAAACCCACAATTGTGGCTCTTTGTGACTAACTCAAACTTTCTCTTCCCAAGTTCTAGCTGCTTTGCTTGAAAACAAGAACATAATTTAAACTAAGCTCGCAGCATGCAGTACATTTATAATGGTAGTGTCTCTAATTAACACAAAAATGGAAAAATAGCTTAGACTGTAAAAGTATGAAATAGGTTGTCTTAAATCTCACCAAAATTTTACACTTGTATTAATAATAGCATTGATTCATAGGCCTCATAATAGCTTAAAATATTCTCATAAGTATTTTTTTTCTCTCTGGATACAGCAGTTCATAGATTACTTAATTTTCCTTGGGAATTTTAAATTATTAGTAGGTACAGATGTAAAAACAGAAGAATATAGTACAAGTCCTTCTACAAAGACTGGACTATTGTTAACTTAGACAGGTTGAGGTGTTAGCTATTAATTCAAGGCAAACAAGTAATGAGAACGGCTACTTCCAGTGGCTATGTATATGCTTTGTAGAAGATGAATTATAGCCAAGGTCTTCAGTTGGAAAATTAAATTTTCAAAATCATAAATAAGTGCATTTTATTTCCACTTGACAGCTGTTTTGTTTTTCTTTGCCTGTGGTGATTTTTATCAGGTTTTATGAGAATGTTACACTATTCAGCAGAACGGTAAGTACTGTCCTTTCCCATCATTAACAGAGCTGACTATATATGTCTCCTCTGAGAGCCCAAGTCCATTGTACGGAAATATGTGGAGGAAGTAGAAAGGAGGGATCAACTGCGAGTGAGTTTGCCATTAAAAAGGACAGCATATCAACAAGCTTAAACAGCAAATGCTTGTGATCAATATTGACCTGCATGCTGCATTCCTGAATGTTAATTGGCAGATAGGTATATTTAGTTTTGGACATACAGAGTGAGATTTTGTGATCTAAATATTAATAAATGGGTCATTTCAGATGACCTAAAGATGTTTTGCCACACTAGAAAAGCATGAGTGTCCCATATATGTGTCATATATTTAATACCAATGCAGATGATCTGACACCTCTTAGATGATCTATGGCATTTCAAATTGCACCACAGAATTCACAACACAGTTCTACCACAAGTTCAGCTTTTTGGTGATTACAGCTATTCTTGCAAGACATTGTTTGTTACAAGCAGCAGCTACTTTTGTTTTTTTTTTTTTTTTTGGATTTTCTGTATATTTTATCCCTAGTATAATCAACCTAATTCATAAACGTTGGCTAATAGAAAATGGTGCAAAGGTTATCACATGCAGGAAGGAATAAGCAAATCTATATTTAAAGAACACTGTTAAGATTGAAAGATTAAACAGTAAAAGTCAGGAAGCAACAAAATTGAGACCTCTTGCAATATCTTATTTTGCTTGTTGTATGTGTGCATTATATAGTATTTAATTACATACTTAAACACTGTGTTTTTTTTTTCTGTAGAATCTTACCTCATTTGACGCAAAGAATAGGCAATCACTATTTATGGGGCCTATTAAAAAGAAGAACTACTGTATTTCATATCTGGTTAGACAGTTAAAAGATACCTCAGTCCTGAGCCCTATTTATTCATTCAATTTTACACGTCTTCCTTTTATTTAATTCCCATAAACATTTGATTTCTTCTGTTTTGTTTCCCAAGCCTCCCACTCCTTTTCCGGCAGTGGGCTGTGAGGTTCTGTAATGATCAGGGTAGTGCCTGACCTTCAAGAGAAATCAGTGAGGATGGTATCTGATGTAGTCATTTGGAGAAAATCAGGAGCAAAATCCAGGCTTATTACTGGCACTTCCTCAAAATATCCACCCACTTTTTCACCATTTGCAGCTCAGCTTGCTAATCTAGCTGATCATTTTACATGAAACCTTATGGCTTTGTATGGGAAGAGAAAGGGAACCTTTTTTTTCTATCTTAATTTTAGTGTGTTGCACATAATATTTTAGTCTGCAGAATGTCCCTACTTTGTGGGTCTACCTTTCAAGGCATATTCTGCTTAGTTGTTTATTGTGCAGGAGCCATTTCACTCCTTCAGAAGTCTCATCAATATTCTCTGTACCAGTTCCAGGCCGATTAAATCCTTTTTGAGAAGGATGCAAAGGGCAATTAAAATATTATTTAAGAACTGTATATATCACAGTTTTATATAGTGACATTAGGATGTTGTATATTTTATTCAGTTTCTCTTCCCTAAAAATTTTTATTAGTTGGTGTACTTTCTTGACCACCACTGGGCAGTGAGACGATATTTTCATAGAAATTCTATAGTAACTCAGAGGTCTTCTTTCTGAATGCTGGTAGCAGTAGTAGTAGTTAGCTCATTATTTGTACATCTGTTCTTCACTATGTGCGTCATTTTACACGTGTACAAAAACATCATTGCTTGTTTTTATCAGGTTCTTTGGTTCTAGTGTTTCTTATGTAGCTCAGATTCTGTCTTCAGTACTAGCAAACTTCTTTATGCAGTTAACTCCTTTTTGAAAATCATTTTTATTTTTTTTGAAAAATCACAGCTTGAACACAGACATGGTGACTGTTAAAAATGACCATGGCTTCTGTATTATGTATTTTTGAGCAATTGTTTATTTGTATAAAGGCCTTCCATCTTATTCTGTGGCATCTTACTTTCTCCAAGACCTAGGAAAGACTTTGTTGAATACCTTTTGGAAATGAGAATAGCTTGTATTGACTGGATCTCTCTCTTGTCTACATGTTATTGACCCTTTCAGAGCAGTCTATTAAATTTGTGAGGCATGTATTCTATTTACAAAAGCTATGCTCTTACTCATTTTATCGTGTATAACTCAATAAGGTGCTCAAAACTGCCTCTTTTAGTAAAACTGAACTCATCTCTTCCTTTGTTTTCAGTCTGTTGAGAATGCATTTGTAGCTGTCATTTATTTCATTACAACATTGTTTTTCCAGAGAGATCTCTGAGACATTATTTTATTGGAGTAACTGTTCTCTAAAGGTGTACACTTTATGCCCAGTGGTAAGCTGGAGTCTTGATAACATTTAAAAAATCATCTTCCTCTGCTCACATCAGAAAAATCTCTAAATGTACTGCATCATTTTATGCTTTAACAATATGAATAACTGATATATAAGTGGGATATATTTCATAAATTATTTTAAATGTTACTATTTTTATACTCATCTATCAAATATTTCTTTAATATTTTAATTTGAAATTATACAATTTAATAATGATTACACTATGTTTATACTTGATATAAATTATGCAAAGCTTCAGTTGTTTGCTTTTTTTTTTTTCCCCCCGCAGGTTGTACACGACAACTCTTCTTTTATTCTGCCTGAGAGGTGTTCTTCAGATTTGTACTTTATTTCTTTTTACAAAACTTTAATATAAACACACTTCACAGCTCAAAGTGTGGAAGAAGTCATTAAACTAGCTGTCTAATCAGGAAGGTGTAAAAAATTTAATTAAACTAGTGGAAGATTGACTTAATTATTCAAAATATATTAATGCACATGTTGTACAAATTCTCACAATCTTTTATTTTGTCTAATATGCATTTACTTCTTTATTATTTGAGTAACAGCCATCTTCATAGAAATAACATTAACACAAAGCGTTATTATAATTTAAACCTAATGTATTCACATGGAAACTGGACTACACAGGAGCACAGATATTGCATTGTGAGCAACCATTGCTTTCATAATATTATGTGAGTTTCCCTTGTGTCTCCTTTTAAAAAGAGTGCTTTTCTAACTCCCCAAAGCAGGATAGAATTGCTCAGGACTCACATTTTGGGATATAGGGACTTTAACAGGTGGTGAGTTTAAACACAGAATGGCTCATCTGTGACCTACAAATTTTGCCATTCAACCATTCTGGTGAAAACTCTGTGAGCAAGATAGACATCCCTTTCTTTCATGCTTTAAAAGCTGTGTATCATGATAAAAACAAAACAAAACAAAGCATATATTTCATTTCCATCATTCTCGCTGGTACTGAAATGGCAAAGAGAAGAGATTATATTCTGTTATTCCTGATCCCTCATAAACGGAGTTGAGGAACGTTCGTGAGTCGTTATTTGGAAGTTTCTGCTGCAAATACATGACTTTGACTTTCTCTTTTTAATTTTTATTGTCTCCACTAATCCAGTAGCCAGGTCCTGTTTACATTTGTAATATTTGTTTCAGCAACTGACTAAAATAAGAAGTAACCCATCCAAAAACTCTCTTTACCAGCAGATGCTTGTCTTTCATGAAAATATACAGGAGTGGTTATTTAGGTGAGAGATTCACAAAGGTCACTGCTGTTCTTACTAAAGTAGAGTGTATGAAAGACACAGTCAGAGAGGCATGACAGAGATAATTTATTAAAATTATGAATTGAAGTTGGAGTGTAGTGCTTGACCCTTAAAAATAATTAAAATATTTCAGGATATAAAAATTTTAAGTACATGTTTCATAGAGGAGTTTGGGCACTCTTCTGAAGCAAACCTTCAACCAATAATAAGCCTTCTTAGAGGCTTATTACCTCATAAGTATTAAAGGACTCATAAGTATTAAAGGGCTCATAAGCCCTATTAAAAGCTCATAAATTTAGGTAGAAATATTTTTCCAGTACTTTAATTTATGTTTAAAAGAACTCTGTTTATATAGCTTTGTTCTCCCCACCTTTGTATTTGAAAAACAGTCATTAAAATTTACTAACTTTTCCTTTCTTTTGATTCGGATTCATATGCATATGGCTACATTATTTTTTCCTCACATTTTCTAAGAACTTCAGTTATTTAAGAAAAAAAATAACCTTCTGTTCTAGAAGTCACTTCTCAGGAAGCTTGTTTGCTATAACTGAGTGTGTGCCTTCAAGAATCTCATTATGTCTTTAAAATACTGTTTCTGAGTTCAGTTTGTGAAGTGCAAGTAATAGAATTACAAATAAATTATTATCCTACTTATCAAAACTAGTTTCTACAAATTAAACAATAAACCACTAAAAGTAAAATATAAAATATATTTATACATATATATAAGATAATATATATACACAAGATATGTTTTTACATTGAATTGAATAGCTTATATGTATAATAATAGTGAATAGTACTAATTAATATGTGTTGCATATGATCTCAAGCGTACTTTATAAATGTCATGGCTAAAGCAAGAGCAGATTATAATCATTAACTACATCATGTAGCTTATAAAAACAGGATCACATTTATGGGAGAGGGTAACTTTAATTTCATATTTTTAATTGACTGCTTCTGTAGTTAATTAAACATTTAGTGTAGGTTTTGGTTACAGTCATAATGGAAATTATTTTAAGCAGCTATTAAATTGACAATCTTTCATATCAACATTTTTAGTCAAAGAAGGAGCTCATTCCTGTTAATAGGTTATATTGGAGCTGAATATATTCTTAGCATTTAAGAAGCAATTTAGTAATAAATTTCCCGGTATATTTTATCGAATTTTCTATTCTCTTGGGATTCCATATGTCACTGGATCATCTGCTGAGGGCCTCTTCTACTATCTCCCATGTATTCCTGTATTTCATTATACACGGATTTCACAAGGATATATATACAAGGACTTTTTAAACAAAAAATAGTGAATGCACGATCGTGTATGGAAACTGTTTCTTTAAAAACTCATTAAAAACATAAGGATCTCTTGAAGTCAAAATAACAGCTCTTTCCCAAACTTTCCTTCAAGACACAATTAGAAAAATATAAGCAATCACAGGAATCTTTTAAAACTCTGCAGAAGATTTTCTGTAGAAGTTCTGACCTAACTTGCAATTCTCTGAGGCTTACAATTCTCTTCCTAGGTGATCTGTTTACAGCAGGCATCTTCCTGCTTGTTTATCTGAAGATAATATCGGAAAAAAATATATATTTATTCTTTAATTACTTCAGTTGATCAATTTCAGACAGTATGCGGATCTCATTTTTCATTTTTCTAGAACCTACAAGGATTTTTACTCTGCAGATTGTTAGAGATCATATATGACTTATTGAATCTGAAAACTATTGTTGTTTGTTTAAATTTGAAAAGTCCTTGGTCCTCACCTTGAAACATTGTCACAAATTTTTATTTTCTTTTAATAGATTTATGATGAAATGATAATCACATGAATAATCTCTAACTTCTTCACAGAATATGAAAAAAATTATTATTCAGAAACAGCTTTTACAAGAAAATAAGTGGAAAGTGGAAATGGAAAATTATAAACACTACCTAAGTTTCCACTGTTAGTATGAAGTACCTATAACATTTCTACAGAGGCAATGCTACTATACATGAAAATGCATAACTTTCAGTTTTTTGTGTTTTTTTTTCATTCTTAGATATTGCAGTATGTATCTCTGCAGTACTTATCTCTTCCTTTTAAAATGGACAGATGATGGAAATATATCAATATGCATATATTTTAAAATATTAAAATATTTAATTGACTTGTGAATTTCTATGACAAGTTGAATTCATTGCAGATGGGGGGAAAAAATGATTCTATTACAAAATCCTGAGAGGTTAAAGATTGCTTCAACATCTCCATGTATTACAAGGATGGAGCTCTTCTCAAGCATTAAGATCTGGATGAACTTCCTTTAAATGTAAGTCTCTCTTTATTCAGAAATAGACTGCATAAGTATTGGTTTAATTCGGTAGCATGAATAATTTTTTGATATTCAAATACACTTTTGTCAATCTTGCTTTCCTGATTGTTATTCTTGAAGCTTCTGGATGAGGACTAAGCTGAGAATTTATGATTTTATCATAAATCTTCTTTTAAACTAACATTTATTTTCTAAAAAGATTGTATTTTCATTAGAGCATTTTTCTAAATAAGCCTAACTTTTCAGAGTAGTTAATATTCTTCTATAAACTAAATAAGTGAATTTAACACTAGCCCTCAGAGAGCTTTATCCAGGAGGTTATAACTCTTACTCCATTGCTTAAACAAAGTATTTACTTTTCACCTAATTCTCTTTTATTTATTTATTTATTTTTCTTTTGCAAGTTATAGTGTCAAAAATCATCAGAAATGGGTTGGCTTTTCCAGAAAAATGTTTCAGAGTTTCCTGGGTAGTTGTATAATATTACTAAGAGCAATTTTTGTAAATGGTCTGTCATTCAAAGTTTGAGGCATGCATTGCATCTTTAAAGCATAAGACAGCTATTACTGTAGACAGCTTTGGAAATTTATGGGCTTCTTATGAAAGAAAAATACAGTAGCTGCAGCCCTTAGACAGATAGTAATATAGTCTTGTATATATTCTGCCCTTTACTTCTCATGTATTCCTCTAGCTTTGGAAGAAAATAGTCCTGTCAGTGCTTAAAATTAGATATACTAGTATAAGAAAAGTGTTTCCTCTATTGCTGATAGCATCTCTATGTGACTGCTCTCTGCCAAGCACATAAGGATGTGTGTAGGGCTTTGTGTCTTCAAAAACTGTCTCCATCTACTGCAAACAAATCCTACCAAACCAATCAGATTTTCCTGGAAACACATTTTTATCTCAAAACTACTGCCTGATTTTAAAATGGTAATGTTCTCGCTAGAAGGAGTTACATTAGCTAGATTTTCAGAACTGGAAATGCTGTGATTTGCTATTATATATAACTGACCAATGTTAAACCTCTGTGAGATTTAGATAAACTTAATTGTAGAGCATGTCTTCAAAACATATTTTTTTCCAAAAATTGTGAGATAAAATGTAAGGAGAACAAACAAACAGCACCCAAAAAGACACGTTAGGCTGTACAAGAACAAAGAATGATTAACCACTCTAACTTCAGATGTACTTTATAGGCTTTGCTGGTAGGAATCCATAATTACAAAAGCTGCTAATCCAACATTTGTCATTCACAAAATATAACCTGAAAAAAGGGAAAGGCTTCACCTTTCACTTTGTCCCACTGTCGAGACTGACAAAGGCAATATTCTCATTTGGTGCTGGCCTCAGAGAAGCAGAGACAGAAAAGAGCCTTTCCATCCCTGATCTCTCCTATCGCCCTTGAAAAGCCTTGAAAAGTCACACACCAATATGTGACTTTGTGTTCTTCCTTATGGAAAGCTATAGAAACGAGGGCAAAGTAGGGAGAAGATTGTGATACTGCCTTTTCGTGACTCACAGGTAAAAAGGAAGTAAGAGTTTCCCACTTCTCATTTTCACTTGATGATAGAGGACTATGAATGCAAGCTAGAGATGAGTAATTTACATCCCAGTAAGGGCTGAAAGTGAAAAAAAGTCATGCAACACTCACTCATGTAAGTAAGGAAGAAAAATTTCTTTAACAGATGCTGAAGAAGGGCAGTATTTGTTAAAGATAGTAATAACTGGAATTCAGGTGTTTCGTGGGCCAAAATAAAAAAGAAAGGGGGGTGAAGATAGGTTAATTGGACTAGCAGTTGACTCTATGTCTGTTCAAAGGTTGCAGATTTAAGCTTTTTCTTAACAGTAAACTACCTCTAATCCTCTCATAAATTATTTATATTTTCTATGTAACTGTAACTATAAATTATTTTCAAGGATTTATATAACCTGTGTATATTGAGTCTGAGTATGCTAGATTTGTTTATTGTAATGCTGATATTTGATCAGGGGTTTTTTAGTATACTTAGGTTTGTGCTGTGTTACAATGATGCAGGACTGGTCAATGCACACTGCAGTATATTGGAGAAAGCAGTGAATATTAAGATGTTTTAATTCATTATTCCTCTTTGAATTTATCTACAAACCACAACAAAATTACTGCATCCATTATTATTTTGTGTCAGAAGGAAGCTGGGGTGATTCAATACAGCAGCTGTTAGTGACTGAAGAACTGACAGTCTAAGTATTCCAGATAGACAGAAATGTTTCCATTTGAAGAGGAATTTGCTCACAAATAGGTTGAATTTTCCTATCAAGGTAGAGTATGCTATAATCAGGAACTGAACTTATGATCAGTGTATTTCTTCAATCACAAGACCATCCATCAATTGCTTTAATTGCCAGATTGGAAAAACTAATATTGGCCCTGCTTTCTTATGACTTGTGCCCTCAAAGAAAAGTGAAGAGTATAAAATAGAATGTTTGAAATGCTTCTTTCCAGTGGTATGGTTCCTACAGCCACTGTCAATATTTATGCTTTTAAATGTAGTGTTACAGTCTTAGAGCTATATAATTATACTTTTGAAAATTTCTGGCAGTAATTCTATAAAAAGAAGAATATGTGAAGGTCTAAAAGTATTTTCTTATTTAGAGTATCATAAACAATTGACAGAGGACAACAGACACTTTATGGATATATATGTTTATATATGTATATTTTAATAACAGTAGTGCTTTAACCAACCAATCTGATAAAGAAGTAATAGACTACAATAATGACAAATAATTGAGCATCTAGTATAAGAGGATTTTCTAAAACAAATATGATGAAAAGGATAGAGGTATCTCCTGCATACTGCATTTATATCAACAGTCAAGAGTCCCCAGCTGTAATAGACAACTATTTCCTGTAAGCAAAAAATATGGCAAGCGATAGGGGAGGAAAAATAACCTTGTTTAGAGTATTGCTTAAGATAATGTCTTTTGAAATGCCTTGCCATTTTCATCTGTTTCTTCCAAGGAGAGAGAAAATTGCTAAAGATTTCTCCTGTGAACGCAGTTTGCAGAACATACTTAAGTTTTTGATTTAATTAACATTTAGTTATTAAATTTCTCTCACTATTTATTGCTTTTAAAAAGCTTTCAGGACAGAGACCTTGTCTTGTTTGTGTGTGTTTTGTGTAATGTTTCACATGATGATAGGGACCTGATTCTGGGTTTACTGACACACAGTGAGACATGTGCATTCTGTAAACAGTTTATATGGTCTTTTTTTTTTTTCTTTTTTAATGTCATGTGAAATGATGAGTTCATACAGTGGGTTTTGTTGTTTGCCTTGCTTTCCACTGAGAATTATATGATATGAAAAGGCATGAGGTATCAATTTAGCAGAACCTATAAATTCTTTTCAGGCAAAGTGCTGGTATCTGTGCTGAAACATTGATTTTTTGATAATTAGGGAAATAGGTATATAGTACCCGGGGAAAAATATGTGAGTGGTGTTTTGACTTGAGTGAAAAGACTTATGTGATGTTCCCAGTAGACTTTACTATTGAAATCCATTTACAATTTGAAAAAAAATAATACTATCACCTTGATAGTTGAGTAAAACAATGCTGTCACCTAGATAGTTGATTCTCAGGTGAATCTCCTACTCTTTCCTAGCAGACAACCAAATGGTACCTAGATTAATTTCTCATCTTGAAATCAAAATTTGTAATATCTCTGAACACTTAGGAGTAAGAAATCTATGGCATTTATGAGCGAAAACAAACGTATTTCGTGTTGAATAAGATGAGCTGAAATGTCTGCTTAATGGCCAGACAGTTGTGGGATGGCATTTTCTCAAAAACACCCATTGCATGGCAATGTCAGCTTAATGCCTAATTGCGCATGGCTTACTTAAAAATCAGAGCCATTTTAAACATCAGCATTTACCAGCTTTTTCTTTGGCTGAAAATAGCATAATCTCTCCCACGCCTGAGTCCCACTGTGGAACTACTGAAATGTAGGGCCTGTTATATCTACCTCTACTTGTCTTAACTTCAGATTCTCTAAATAGGTGGTAATGATCAGAACTTTTCTGATGAAATATATTTTCTCAGGAAGTTGCTGATTAATAAAATTAATGTAATGCTTTGTTTCCAGTGATTCTCATAGAAAAATACTTAAACTTTTAAAGTACACATGTACTATGCAGTATCATAATAGCCTCCCAAGAGCGTACAACAGTTACTAGCTATGAATGCATAAAAGCCGTTACTTAGGTGCTGAATTTATAAAATTAAGAAATTAAAATTTGGCATGTACTTTAATAAATGAGCTTGTAAGCTTTGTATAAGTATATATATACATATTTAGAGAATAAATATGTGCCTAAATGTGTTAAGTTTTAAGACTTTCTCCTTGTTCTGAAGTCTGTGCTTGGATGTTCTTGTGCTTGATAGATGTTATAATGCCACAAAAATATCTAGCTGAATCCCAATTCCAGAGATCTACTTCCATAACCTATTTATTTCCTATTAATTGAACAAAGACAGTCTAACTAAACTTATTTTATAGGATAATGTTTTGGATCAAGGTAAATAGCTGAAACCTACAATAATGTGAGAGCTTTAAATCGCGCTCTTGAATTTTCCTTAAGGCCTTGCCCAAGCCTTGGATGTCTGTTAGAGAGAGCAGCCACACTTGGGTCATTGGTGTGTCCTGTCTAAAATATTCAAACAAGGAGCTATTTATGGAACTGTGTTTGGTTAATACTCTATCTACTTCTGTGAACCTCTGTGATTTTTTTGAATTCTGGTTAACCTGGGCTGTATGAGGTTTGAATATATTGCAGATCTGCCTTTCAGTTAATGAGGTAAGGAAATGAAGTTTTTGTTTTAGGTTAGAAACAGCAGGCAAAAGTGTTCTGGGATGCTGCTTTTGTCTTTAGTAGGAGTTATAGGCATACGTTCATGTGAGTTGTGGGTAATAAAGTCAGTCCAGAGTGAAATGTTCATGTCGAAGCCATATATCGTTAGAATGGAGGCACATGCGCCGAAGAATTAATGAAATCTTCCGCATATTTTTTCTACCGTGATAAGGTAATGTCTAATGATAAATTGAGTTTATGGTGAGCTGCTAGATTCAATCTTTGACTGTAAATCTACAAAGCTAACTTCTTTCAGCAGAGAAGCTAAAGTCACAGCAATGTACACCAACTGTCACTTGAATCAAATTCATCCTGACAAGGATAATATCTCTTGTGAACTCTTCCTTAAATGGGGTCACAAACAGTTTATAATAAAAAAGCTGAATGGAAAAAAAAATCTTATTCAATAATAGAAAATTTTGTATGTTATAAAGCCTCTTAAAATTTCCCAGTTCTCTTCAGTGTGATTTTCCTTGTAGTTTAAATTACCAAATTAAATAGCTTCATCATAACTGTTCTTTGAAGAACTGAACAGAATTGCTCAACCCCCTTTGAGAATTCTTTTCACTCTCTGTTCTCATTAGCATTAACCCTTTTGCTCTTCTGTGAGTGTTTGTTTGATAGAAATATGAGTGAAAATTACACTTCATAATTAGGACTATCGTGATTGGTTCTTTAGTTTTCTATATGCTTTGGCGTACTATTTATAAACCAGACACATATAGCAGCTATCTTATTTCTCATTTCTTTGCCACATACAACTCCGAATTTTGAGGTTGAAACATGTAGGTCATTCTTGAACGAAATCTACTGCTAAGTGAATATTGCTAATAAAGTAAAATGATAAAATGAGTATTGGCACTAAAGACATGAGAACTGCAGAATTTAGCTGTAAATGGGTAAATCTACTGGAACAATTGTGTTGATGCTGAGATCGCATGCAGACAGAACTCTTGTTCTGTTAAACCTGCTTCCAGTGACAGTTTCATTAATCACAGGAGAAAGCATATAGGAACAGATGGATAATATGAAAAGATAGATATTTTATAATGTATGGCTGCAGTACACACTGGGATATTTTTGAGATGAATTATAAGATCTATTTTTTCAGTCATTTTGAATTTATATTAATGTAACAGAAGAAGCAAAAGTAATATTGAGAACAAAAGTTGATACTGCGCTTTATAACCATACCCTTTAATCTAAAATTAAAATTTCAGTGCACTAATAAAGAACTTTGCTACTAAGAAAAGAATGAAAGGTAAAAATCAAAATCTGATGATATTTCATTTTGAAATATTAACTGGTGAATGGACTGAAAGAGTAGTGCTCTTTTCTTGTTATTATAGATCAAAAAGAGCTTAACCTAACAAGGAATAAAAATATATAAGTATATAAACTGAAGTACAGAAAAGAGAATATAGTTTGGAAGTTCATATTTGTACTTTCTCATATTAGCAGACTTGAAATAAACTATGTGAAATGATAAAGGAAAATACTTCTTTTAAAGACAGACAGTCTACCACAGGCTGAGCAGCGATCAGCTATTTGTGGGCTATGACAACATCGACAATTGTGTTAGCTGTTTGTTGGAGGGGTGGTAAATAAAAAGTGATCTGAGACCTCAAGATATAAAATAACAACTAACAGCTATCATTGCCAGTTACTATTTTCATCTTCCCTCAGAGTCTTTCTTCCTGGACAATGTCAGAGACACAGAAGTGAAATCAATGAATTATTAATGCCCAGGAGTGTAGCCTATTTGAAGTGATCCACTTCAGGAAAAAAAAAAAAAAAAAAAAAAAAAAGAAAGAAAA
>JAUBNY010000185.1:3972290-4016176 GCA_032275445.1 Crypturellus soui
AAAAAAAAAAAAAAAAAAAAAGAAAGAAAAAAGAGCATGTTGGTTATTTTGGACAGCATCAGCAGAGGGTCGGTGACCGGCGCTGGGCACAGGGGTGGCAAGGGGCACCCCCAAGAGTCGCTCTCTGCTCAGCCACGCTGGGACATCTCTGCCTCATGCAGGAAACGACACCTGCAATTTCCTGGCAATTAGCCCTGTTTACCGGCGGAAGGAAATTTCAGGAACTGATTTGATCCTCTGTTTCTCCACTGCATTTTCTTGCTGTGAATGATTTATCGAGAATAGTGATAAAAATTAATTGCTTTGGGAAAATCAACAACAGATTTGCTTTTAAAGCCTGTAATCTACTATAATTATGTTAAAAGTGCAAGCTGGAAGGTGCTGAGTGCATTCTGCTCTGGCTGCACAGCACTTTTCAATTTTGAATTTTTATTCACACATAAATAATCAAATTATTTCAAAAATTGGCTATCATGAACAAAGAAAGCAGTTCTATAGTGCTGCATTAGCTAAAATGTGATCCTTTCTATTACACAACAGGGTTTCATACTGTGTTTTAAATAGTGATTTTCACCTCACAGTGATATCATTGGATGTTCAGAATTTTTTTTTTTTTTGGTAGTTGTGTAGTGGTACATCAATTTAAAAGTGCATATCTGCTAGAGAATATGCCTGGATAAGAAAAGTCCTAAAATAATAATCCCAGAGTTACAGGCTTCTTTGGCCATAAGCAACGTCTTTACTCGACTGTGTGTATTTTGTTTTATACGCTTTTATTTAACACCACATAGAAAGCATGAGAAAAAGAAATGTAGAAGCGAAGAAGGTTCTGCTGACAACTTAGCTTGAAACACTGTTTGCTTTTATTAAGGCCATCCAGACCAAAGAGTAACTTAATTTGTTAGTCTTGCTTTCAGGCCTTGTTAAAAATACATTGCTCTGAAGGCTGCGATTCCAATGTCCAACAAAGAAGTGTGTACAAGCTGCAAATTGTCACCTAATGGGAGTAATATCTTGCTGCCAAGGGTGATTAAATAGGATAAGATAGGCAATTGGTATATGCAATGAGGAAAATGTCCAAGGAGTATTGACAGCAAAGGTAAAAATAATATGCCAGCTTTGGTGATCTATTAATATTTAATGTGAATGATTGGAAGAGATGTTTTTAGATGTTAGATGTTGCTTTTTCAAGAGAGAAATGTAATGTTTACAAGCAGCTCTTATTGACCACACACACATACACACATAGAAAACTGTAGCACGATTGTTCAAAGAAGGAAAAATGCATCTCCTGTCCTATATGCAGCAGGTAAAAGACAAAAACTGATTTTTATGTATTTCACAATTATGATCTGCATTCAATTTTGACAATACATGGAAGTAACTGAAGTCCATGGAGTGTAAAAACTTACTTTTCCAGTGTGCTTTATTCACTAGGTCTCCTCATATTTACAACATAGAAAAATAATAGAAACAAGACATTTTTAGTCTAGAATTCAATATCATTAAACATAATATGACAAATGAAGTTATTACTTGTAAAAGTTTTTTAGACATAGAAGCACATTCTTTTGGTCCTAATTATTTTAAACAAAAATGCCATTCTAATCGATCTTTGATTTGCAGGATCTGATAGCAGCCATCTTCAGCTACACTTTGATGAGAATGAGAATATGTTAGCAGAATATTCTGGTTACATTTTTTAAATCAAGTTATCTCCTTCTTAATAAACATTTTTAGGTAATACATTAGCAAATTCCATACAATGTTCTAACTCTAGCACTGAACTTCTGTGCAAGTTCCATAGTGTATTCACACATAAACAATAATTTAGAATAAAGTGGTAGGGTAATGCTTACAGTTTAGTAGTCTCAAGTATTTTAAATACTTTTAAAATATCACAAACTTTTTTAGAAAACCTTTTCTTCAGTATGTAAAAGTCACATAAAATAGAAACAGTAAACTGATCATCAAGATTTCACCCGCAGCTTCATTACTAGCTAGGGTATACTCTATACATATATAGAGTATAAAGTTCAAATTATATATGCATATATATGCGCATATATGAGTATATATATATTCAAGTGTAGCAACAGTTTAAATTCCTTGAAAGGAGTCAGATTAACCAATTGTGTGTCATTTTTGACAATAGTTTCATTTAAATTCAAAGTGTTTATCAGTAATTAAAATGTACTATACAACATGTCTGTTTGTATTTAGGCACTGTCTCTGTCTCCCAAAACACATAGTTGTTCATCTATATTATAATTAAATGTACTCCACGCTGAAAATTTCTCTGATCCATATCATATTACTATTGGAGAAAGAAGAGGGGGTCGTGTGATTTTGATGTTAAATTATTTGATGTATTTTTTAGTTCAATTTTACTGGCATTTCACTAAACTGTGGTGTTAATAGTTAAATGATTAAAAATTTTATACCCATCTTTCAGCATACCTTAATCCAAGTGAGCTTTGTTATGAAATTTTCCTGTTTAGGATCATTATTTTCTGTAAAAGTTCATGTGTTTACCTTAACACTTCTTATGAAGTTAATATGGAAACTTGTTTCCCACTTCAGAATTATTTCATCAATATTTTGCTCAAAAATGATTTTTTTTAAATAAATTGCATATTGTAATATTGTAATAGTAATAATGTAATATTAACATGGATACTTTGGATTTATTTCTATGTTTTTCATTCGGTCTCAGAACTCTACAGTTATCTGATATGTATCATTAACTGTAAAACAGAATACTTACATATATTTAGGGTACTTTAAAAATACTTAGGAAGATAGTAAAAATGTAAGATATAACATGGAATTGATTGTCTTCCTCAGACACAGAGACTGACCATAGTAAAGGCCTGACCTAGTAGAAAATGTAGGTATTAATACATGGATCTTAAAAACACTCTTCTGTTTTCCAGTGTATCAAATAGTTGTTATGAAATTTCCAAATGGGCTTAAAAGAAGGTAAAGAAGGTTCTGCTGTTTGAAGCATATTCCCCTTTGTATCCTGGAAGATTACACATTTTGCACAAATGTACTTGCAAAGACATGAGGACAACAGTATACAATTCTATGTTTACATTATACTAAAGACTTGCATATTACAAATGTCAAGAGAGTCAGCTCTTCGTTTTAAAAATTCTGTCAGATTTCTGCATCTTTCAAAGCAGTAATAACATAGCAAGGGTTACGCAACATAATACCACAAGTATTTGTGGCTTATGTCCTATGAAAATGGAATACATTGTATTCTCTGTATCAGTGAAATGCTCAAACATACAAGAAAGGAAGCTGTTTATCTATATATATACAAGAAGTTTATACTATTAGGCCACAGTGTTACCTGCTTTCAGTCTCTGGAAGTGAACTGGAGAGTACAATTAATGTGTTCATGTAATAATTGGTGTAGCAGCTACAGTGCTGAAACCAAACAGCCCTGAATTCTTGCCACTCATAAAGTGGTGGTTACACCTATTCATACATGAATGAAATGTCAGGGTTGCAAAATGAGGCTTTTAGATCTCATCAAGAGTAAAGATCTGCATTTGATTCTTGTTTTATTTTCTTGTCTCATACTGTTTGTGTGGGTTGGTCAATCTGACGAATAAAAATTAAGTAATAATAAATATTATTCTAAAAGCAAAACTAAAAACAAACCAATAAAATCAGCAAACCCTAAAAAACACGTATGGTTTAGAATGAAGAATGAAATACTAATTTTAGCTTGTAGCCTGAATTTTGGAGTTTGCTGACTTTTGGGGACTCATTTAAGGTAAGAGTCTAAATACCATAGCCAAAAATAATTCAAAACTCCTTGACTCACTGAGAAAAGAAGTTTGAACTGAGGAATAATTTTCTCTTTCCTTAGCAGCTTCACAAGTGTCCCCAAATGCCTAAGTATCTAAGGGGCACTTACTGTAAGCACCTGCATTTGTGATAGAAAAGTTACTTTGGAATCTGAAATTTTCTCCTTGCTCATACCAGGGATGCTAATTCATTATAAATGCCACTTAGGAATGAATAAAATAGACATATGGAATACTTCCTTTCTTGTATGTGTATCCTGAGGAGACACCATCATGTGAACAGAGCACAAATACCGGAACATTGTAAAAATCGGGAAGGGTTTTCGTGTCTGTGTATGTGAGAGTACCTCGCCATGTAGCAGTATATGCCTGTGTCCCCACAGTGGTAGAGCTGCATTTGGGAATTAATAGCCATGACTAATTCAATCACATTGAGAGGCGCACTGAGCCCGCCTGCCGCTTCTGGTTCAAAAGGCGGTTCGGACACAGCTAGCGTGAGGGTACCTGCATCACAGCACTCCGTGCCGTGCAGACACGTTACAGAGCACTGGCCTATCTAAAAGCAGTTCATCGGAATGAATTTATTCAAGACTGGGAAGTGTACTGAAGCCATCTGTTTGTACTGAAGTGATTTAGATAAGCAGGGGTGAGTACTACTCAGGCTGTGGAAAGGTGGCTAAATGGCTCAGTACCTGGAAGATGTAGAGATTTCATAGACACAAACAGACAGAAAACAAACTCTTGGTCAAATGGCACACTGACTGTGCTAATGCAGGACTTTGTTCAAGTTAATAGACTCAGTCTCTCACAAGGTTTATTAGTTTGAGCATACTATCACCCAAATAGACATACTATTTATGGATGAGAGATAGTTGTTGTTGTACAATCTCTTCATACTATTTCTGGATGAGAGATAGTTGTTGCTGTACAATCTCTTCATTCAAGCAGAACAAGTTTGTGTTTAACTGCAAAAGAGGGGACTGACATGCATTTTACAGGGAAAAATCCAATAGGTAATGGAACTGGCTACCGTGCTTCCTGCCCGCATCAAAAGGGGAAACTGGTTTGCACACAAAATGGTCTGTTTTGAAAAACTGGACACAGGCAAATCTTTTTGTGTGGGAAAAGACCCCATTCTGCAGTTTCCTCCAATCTTACCCTTCGTGCCTACAGGTGAACAGCTAATAGAGGCTCCTCTGCTAGTAAAGAAAAAAACAACATATTTGCACGTTCCCTTAGAGTTGTGCAGTCTTGGAGCATCACACATTTCTTGTATTGTAAGGACATTTGAAAATGTGTAGTAACATCAGCAGCTAACTGATGTACGGATTTAAAAGGTAGGTACTGTTTTCCCTTCATTATTGTACATCTGAAATAGCAACAAAAACAAAATAATTGAAGCAACCTACTTCTGAAATAGACATAGACTTTTAAATTATCCCTTTTATTTTCCTCTTTTCAGTTGTTTAACTGTTGCTATATAAAGCTTGCTTTTGCAGTGAGTGGGAGAAATTTGCTCAAGTTACTGTACTACTCTTTAATCATGAACACTGCTAAAGGCAAGGCTTAATGACACTAGCAATTTGGATAACATTCTTTAATTATGTCTTGATAATCTATCACGTTTCTGGAAAGAGAATTTATCTTTTATACATTCCTCTATGCTGTGTGTTGGAAACACAAAATAGATTAAAATCAGCTTTAGAAGTAAATGAAAAAAATAGAGTGGACTTAAATAGTAAATACTGAACTATTAGCTAGATAATATATTCTGGTTCTTAAAAATATGTCTTCAGAAGGTAGCATATTCTTTGTCCTTGTCTATCAAGTTGAATGAAAACTATGCGTGACTGAATGTAGATGCATTTTCATGTTTGGTACATCACAGACCTCTTACTTACTTAAAGATGCTTCTAGATTACTGATGTAAGAAGACCTTTTATCAGGTGGCATTTATCTTCACTGACATAAGTGTAAACGTATCAAAATCCCAGCAGCACCAGCTACTAAGAGGAACAGCCTCCTTCATCTCCTCCTTATGAAGGCCAGTGAAAGAAGATGCTGAAGTAAAGAAAAAGTGTCCTTTAAAAGTCAGGAAAGCAGATTTCATTATGTCTATCAGTTGTATCCTCAAAACATTTTCATGGCTTTTCAACCAGCAAAACCGCAACATTGAAATCTTTGAACAAATGTGATGTCATTCTTCCACCCTCAGATAATGAGAAGAACTGAATCCCCAAACCTTCAGACTCTTGAAACTGTCTGTGTGTTTTGATCTGTGAACAGTGTAGCCTCAGAAGAAAACGGATGAGCCTGTACTGGGAGGGGAAGTTTTGTGCTTAATGAGGGAAAGCAAAGCTGTATGTTGAAAATGCTTTAGATAGAAGCCCTGAAATATGTACCCAGGATAAACAGGAAAATAATATTAAAAAGACTTGGTTTATGAGTTCAGCAACAGTAAATTAATGCCCCAAGTGTCTGAGGCATGTATCAGATGTATAGGCTGATTTGGTAAAGAAACTGTTACAGAAATGAGGTTACTGTTAGCATTTCTCACTGAACTGTGAACTTGATGAAGCTGAAATATATACTAAATTTGGCTGTTTACTGGGGGAGGAAGTATGTAAGTAAAAGCATATTTGAAGTGTTGCAGGTAACACTTGGTTAAAAAATGTATATAGAAACATTTTCCTGCAGTTTCTCTCTCCTCTGCTGTTAAGGATCTAGTACAATCTGTTTTAACCCCAGCTATAATTACCCTGTCCCTTTTTCTCCTTCTCTCTCTCTCTAACACGATTAAAGGCAGATTGGGGTCATGTCTGCATCCCCGGCCCGGGTATTTTCTTTGTACAAATAGCCACATTTTCTGATTAGTGGTACATCCTGGCTGAGGATGGCTAGTTGTTAAAGGGAAGAAGAAGACACCTGGCAGAAGAAACCAAAAATAATTTTCCTGCCTAGCCTCTTTCCTGTGAAGCCCAATTAAAAAAAAATGCTGAAGGAAAGGGAAACAAAAAGTGGTCAGAGTGTTCGTATTGCAGACCACTAAGAAACTATATTAGCTGATATAAATTAGAGCATCTTTCAAGCTGCTCTAATGTGTCTGAGACAGTCACATGATAGCTGGCTTGGGCATATCCTGTTCAGCTCCTTTTAAGAAAGCTTGAGCAAGGAGTCATTTGGTAAGAGTGCATCAACAGTCTTTGTAGCCTATGTAGATTAGCAGAAATTACCTGCATACTTTTTGCAGCATTTATGTGATGAGATTTTGCATCAAGAAATGAGCCAATATAGAGAGAAACAAAAGAAATTAGTATAGAATATGTTAGAAAATAAAAAGTGGTGTTTTTGATGAAAAAAGCGGGCGAATTCTTCAGAGACAGATGTTATGATATGAAAAATTTACGGATATCTTCAGGGAAATTAGTCAAAATAGCTGTTAGTCGGCTCCTATTCATAAGTATTTCAGAGAAGATAATCCCAAGGACAGGAAATTGTTTTTTAGATAGAACCATTAAAAATCAATTGTAGGAATCACAGACAGAAAAGAGTCCAAGGCTATAGAGATGCTATTCATTCCTTGTTATTATTAATTAGAAATACTCAACTATTATGATTTTCAATTAGTGGAGTTATTCTATATTTTCTGTCCATTGAAAAGCACACAAAAGGGAAAGAATGAAATATTTTTAAATGCTACATGAAATATTATATTTGAAATCTGGATATCATAAAAGTGTGAACACACTGTTATTACATTTTTGGAATTAAACTTGATTTTGTCCATGATATGAGTATTTTTTGGCCAGTGAAATAACAGTTTTACACAACGAAATAAATATTTGACAACATTTCAGGGAAAAAAAAAAGTGTAATCACTTTGTCTGGGCTTAAGTGGACAAGTCATGTTTTTTGTTTGTTTGTTTTTTTTTTTCAGAAGTCAAAATTCAGACTTATGGAAAGCATAGCCTTTTGACACAGCTTATTCAGATAATTGGGTGTTGATGTAATAGATGTTTATGTAATAGTAGTAGTAACAGCAACTACTCAGCAGTAACTGAGGCTTCTGGAGCCTGTTCTCTAGCCAAGATTCACAAATGTATTCTGAACTTGAAAACTGCATGTTCGGAATCTTATGGTGAACATCTGTAATTGCAAGAATACTAACAAAAAAGTGATCTTTTAGTGATCTTTTGGAAGATCACCACCAGTTGTCACTTGTTTCTAGATTAGGAAATAGGTGTAATGTGCAAAATGAGTATACTAAATATGTTTCTTACAGCATTAAACATTTTGATTTCCAGTATTGTTCTGAAAGAAGAGCAGTGCATGGAAATCACTTTAAGGAGTGCGTCTGTTTTTATTTCAGTCTGAGAATTTAAATATGGTTTAAAAAAAAAAAAGAAAAAAATGCATCTTTTTTTTGTTTTGCAGGAAGTATTTAGTGCACATTTATTTTGTTCTCTTTTGTGATTGTCCTTTCATTTGTACAGTCTCAGCTATTATTAAAAAGTACACTTGGACATAAAAAAAATTGTTCATGACAGTTTCCCTTTTTGATTATACAAATTACATTTTCTTTTAGAGAAACTACATTGTTGACTGAGAGACTTGGATTCACTAGGACTCAACAAATTCTAATTTTCTCTGTGACTTTCAGTAGACCTTTTGGTGGCACTTCATTTTCCTGTCTACAAAATGGAGATTTACAGGTGTATCGACAGGATGTATCAAAAGCAAAAGAAACACTAGGAAAAAAATGTGGACTTGCTACTCCGTTAGGAAGGGGACAAAGAGTAAGGAAAAAAAGTCCATGGTCTGATGCTTTCTGCACTTCAGTCTTTACTTGTAAACCTGTCCTTCAGGAATCCCAAGTTCCTCAGAGTAGAGGGGAAGCCATCAAAGATGAGGCTCATGTTAGGGAACACATGGACAAATGGGACATACTGAAGTGCATGGTATCAGATAAGATGCAGGTAATCAGAGATTCTCAAAGACTAGAAGAAATCATATGTCCCCCACACCTTCAAGAAGGTCAAGCATGATTGTGGGAACTGTGATCAGTCAGCTTGGTGGGTCAAGAGAGATCAGTGGATGCATGACCTTACTAGCGTTTTTGTCACTGTCTCCCACATATTCTCATCAAGCTGATGAAGTGAGGACAAGATAAGTGGACAGTGAGGAGAACTGAAAACTGGGTAAATGGATGTGCTAATAGGTGGGTGCCTAGTCAGGAGCCAGCTCAGTGTGCTCACTAGGCCAGAAAGGCCTAAGCAGCTGGAGGGCAGATTTGCAGAGAAGGACCTCTACCCTAGGATACAAAGATGAACAGATGACAGCAGTGGGCCCTTATGGCAAATAAGGCCAACAGTTGCCTGGGCATCATTAACAGAACATTGTCCACACATGGAGGGAGGTGACTCATCACCTTGGTTAGATGCATCTTGAGTGCTGAATTCAGTGCTGAGCATCCTAGCACAAGAGGGACAAGATGGACCCCCTGGAGTCCAGTGTAGGGACAGAAAATAATTATAATCCTGGAGCATCTCATATAAAGACAGATCTTGTCTTTATATAGACACCTATTTACCTGATGGTGGGAGGTCAAGAAGACAGGAAGACAGAGCAAAACTCTTCTCAGTGGTGCCCAATGAATGCACTAGGCACAAGCAAAAAATAGGAAATTCTGTTCCCCTAAGAGAGTAAACACCAGAACAGGTTGTCCAGGGAACTGATGAAGTCTCTGTCCTTTCGGGACAACAGAATATGGTGTTGCAAAGGGACACGCTAGTCAGCCTCCTGCCAACCTCTACTATCATTTGGCATAGCCGTTTCATGACTCTTTGCCATACCCGTTTCATGAAGATGAAACTGCTTTGGAAAGTAGACATAAGAGTAATGTTATAAATTCCTTAACCATGAGGATGGAATGTAGTAGTGATACTCAGTCGTGATACTCACTGGACATACAGCACAGCAGAGATTTGCTGATATATATTGTGAAGATTAATTATTTAACAATTACACAAAGTTCTGAAGCTGTAAGTGCTAATTATATATTATCCATTCCTGAATGTGAGTTTATATTACTTGTTATAATGCTTCATCTGGTTAAAGACTTGAAAGCTTGCAAGCATACTATTATTAGGCTCCTTTCAAATATTGTATAATAAAAGCCATATAGAAAGGATAATGGACTGTATTCTACTTTGTCTCATAATCTGAGTGAAAAACAACCCCATTACTTAATCTTTTCTTCCTTTCTGCTTTAGAAGATGTCATTAATGCGTGTCTTAAACCCCATGAATAAGTAAAATTATATATTCAGGGTGTAAATGTTTTAAAACTCTAAAAAATGTACCCAGAATAATTTAATTGAGTCTTCAAGATATGTGGAAAATGAAAACCGCTCCCGGCAAACTAATAGTAGCTCTGAATATTCAAATAGCAAAGAGTGGAAAGTGCTGTTATAATTAGGATTAAATGAATGTTAGCTGCATTTATAGCTGTTATTCCTAGCTTCTTGCAATATTTCTTATAGGAGCATTTTTTGTTTTAGGAGCATGTTTTATTACTGTATTTTTCTAATGAATCAGTGATTCAAAGGAATTATTCTTTTAATATTAAGATTGACAGCAAATCCACAAAAAAATGGAGTATTTTATGTATTTAAAATCTAGGTTTAAAAAATATCTATTTTCAGTCACTGCTCTTTTTTCCTTTTTTCTTACTGAGATTTTTTTTTGCTTATGTTTTTATATGAATCATAGAAATGTTATTAAAATATACAAATTATATTCTACCGGAACAACACAGCCTTCATAATATTCCTGGTAATCAAACGAATAAGAAAATGCAGCATTCAAAATAAGATGGGATACGATCCTGTTTAAGATATGTTAATAAATACCAGTATGACAAGCATTCTAAAAGAAAGTGCTAATTTAATTTTCTTCCTAAAAACTTCAGTAATGTTAATATACAAGGTAGGAATATGTGCGTTTGCTGCTATATCTGTGCAAATATTTCTTTCTACTTGATCTAAGATCAACAGTAAATAATAATGACATATCTATTGCTCATCCAGAAATACCTCTACAGAGTATGTAGACTAGCTATTCTGAAAACATGAGTTTACAATGCAGAAAATTCTAAGATGAAATGTCTTTGTCTTTCTGTGACCCTGGTAGGCACTGTACACACTTGAAATTTGCAGTGTTTAATTTATGCTTTGTTTCTGACTAGGGCTAGTTTTTTTGAAATAACTAATGATATAGTGAATTGCAAAGAATATCTAGGAAAATGTATTATCATTTTAAGAAATAATACTTTTTTAACCTCTTTCCTTTTTTCTTTTCTTTCTTTAGTAATAAATCTGTGATCAATGAAGATTTCTTTCTTTTTTTCTGTATAGTTTCTTTGTTCAAATGATAAATAAATAAATAAATAAATAAATAAAGGTAAATAGAGGTAAAGAAGATAAATGAGTAAAAAACTATCCAAGGCAAATTCATTCCCTTTCAGGCAACTTCTATCTTTCTTATAATTCATCATACACCACTTCATTCCAGAAGCAGCCCAAATATTCTTCTTTAATTTCTAATATACTATATTTGCTGTCATGTGCTGTCATATTAATACAAATTCCTAGAATTTCAGGAATTCAAATGGTAGGAAGCTTGACTATCAATCCGAAATGGAGGATTTGTCCATATTGTTCTGTTAGCAGCGGGCTATATGAAGCATTGGGTTACCAGAAAAATACATTTCCTTTCTCCCAGAGCAACATTACAAGATTTGAGAGTCAGCTTTCATTTCTGACTTTCTAATGATTTAAATTAAAATGCATGGTGAAACGGGACTAGAATTTCTAAAAATGGGTGGAAATCCTTTGCTGATGAGATCTTTAAATCTCTGTCCTAAGAGTATGAAAATCCATATGACAGACAGCTGTTCAAATCTTCTTCTATTTAGGGATAGGTCTGGGAAAACAGAAGGGGCTTTTGTCTGTTTGTTTTTCGATTAGGTGAAATATAGGCAGTTTGAACCAATAGCTGCTTCTATATGTGGAGCATTTTAATGAAACTTTGTTTATAAGAAGATTTTTGTTCCTATCTAAAACACAGAATAAATACGTTCAGTCTTGTCTGAATTACATTTACACGTGTTTATGATTCCTAAACTGTTCTATTTCTCCCTGGAAAGTGTGAAGTATTTAGGTCATAGAAAAGAAATAATTTCACAGGAGTTGTTTTTGAGCTTTTCTATACATATGCTAAAACGGCTATTTAAATAAGGAAAAATAATCTTTAATAAAGTCCAAGAGAGAGTAACTTCATGAAAGGAAGGACAAGTGAAAAGACAACAAGCAAAAATGCTTCCTACAAAGTATTGCCCCTCAGGCAACATGTTTCCTCGGAGTCCTTTCTAAGAATTCAAACTTTTCATCAACAGATCTGGGTTATTGCAAAGCAAGGGTGACAGGAAGGCATTCCAAGAACAAATGTACTCAACTGCAGGGTGCAGAAGTAGCCCCTCACTTCTAACTGGGAAAGTCTAGCTTGAGTGAGTCAGTCTCTGAAATGGGGATTTAGAAGATTTTGATTATTCAGAGAAATAAAGTAGGATCTGAGTTTCAGGTTACCACTGTCTAGTACATTGGCTTTGAAACATATTAATATGTGCAATTTAGAAAGAAGCCTTATTAATCAGAAACAAATGATTAAAAAAAAAGATATTCTGTTCTTCCTACTTTATAGCCAGTTCTTTCGCAGACTATTTTTACTGTAATCCTCATTCTTTCATTATTGTTTATTTTTATCTGAAAAACAACAAGTTTTCGATTCCTTAAATGATGTATTCATTTAATCTCTACCCTCCATTGTGTGCACTAAACAAACTACAATTGTAATGAAATCTCGTGAATCAAGTGTAAAATGAAGTTTATCTTCATGTAATATGTTAACTTACTGTGACATGTTAGCAGTTGTTAAGCCTTGTCTACTTGGCTTATGTTGAAGGATTCACCTTTCTAAAAGTTTAATTTTAGCAAAGTCTGAACTTCATTAAATGAGAGTATGTGCTGAACATGAAAAGAAACATCATTTCATTTGGTGAGAAACATTGAGCAATAATTTCTTTTCCAGAAGCATTACTGTTTTCTGGTATATTTGAAATAGTGAGGAAGTGACACCACTTGGGCATAGTGGATATGCTAATGATAGGACATTACCTCGATATTGAAGCCCCTTTGAAGTAAATAGCTGCTGTCTGTTAAACAATTACAGAAAGACAAAAACAAGATAGTAAAAAAATAGTTTGCAGAAGAACTAAGAATAAGCTGAAAATAGATAGCAAAGGGAGATGTAGCAGCCATTCATGTGGTCTAAATACCAGTAGCCAATGTATGAAAAATTCTGATGGGGAATTTATACATAATTTTGGAAGAAAAAAGATCTTCAGAGAAGTGAAAAAATGTTAAACACAGGAGTGGAATAGAAACTATCATCCAGTAGTGAAAAGCAGATACAGCTGTAATTCTAGGTGATGAAGAAAGTAAAGTCACAAAGCAAAATTTCTAGGGATTCCAGAGCAAAACTTCAGTCTGTTATGTCCTTTGTCTTAGAATTAGGTTTCTCTCTGTTCTCTCAGCAAGAAAGATTGAAGACAAATCCTCAGATTGTATTCTTTTTTCAGTCAGATTGCTTTCTTTTTCATGAAAAATCAAAGAAAGCAGTTGAGAATAACAAGTTTATGAACTACTTAATTGATATGCAAATAAAGCACGGATGCCTGCTTTGGGAAGCTCTGTGGATGTTTTTACTCCAAGAATCTGTTCCTGAGTTGTCCTGTATTATTGTCTTTTATAAAGAACCTGAAGGAAAATATGTGCAGATGTCAAGAACGGACTAAACTGACGAGGTCATACTAGTAGTTAGAATTGTGTAATCAAGTGATTTGGACTTTTGGTCAAATAGATGTATTCTTCTATTTTGTTTTACATTCAGCATAGGTCTAGCTGAAACAGAGGAAAACTTAATTATCTAGATGAGTCAGCTTAGGCAAAAAGTCAAAACTTATTAGTGAATTACAAAAAAAAATTGTGTATGTAAAATTATTGGAGAGGTAGCTTTTCTAAGTAAATTTAATTTTATTATCCATTTTTTTTTTGTGGTTGTGGAGATTGTTAGTGTATCCAACCATCTTCAAGAACAAGAAGAAAGAAGATATCCAGGGAACAAAAATCTGCTCAGCCTCAGCTCAATCCCCAGAAATACTGTGTACTCCTTGAAAACATGTCCAAAAAGTTTTAAGAATCAGAAAGTGTTTGGGATTGTTCAATATGGTCAAACTCCTCACCAGCTAAGATGAAACAACTGGTTTGATTTTTAAGGGAAGAAGGCTGAATCGTGTTTACCTTCAAGGCCTTTGACTTTAGTGAAATTGGTGAAATCAATGAATAGGAAACAGGTGGACTTTGTGTTTTGTTCAACATTTTTATTAGTAACGTGAATAACAAGAGGAAGTGCACTCTCACTAAATTTGTGTCAAAGTCATACCAACATCATACTGGAGAGAAGTGGTCAATATACTGGATACTCAACAAGCTGAAGAAATAGGCCAATGAATCACATAAATTCCAAAAAAGGGAAATGCAAAGTCCAACTCTGGGGACAACAAACTCAAGCACCAGTACTTGTCGGCGGCTTACTGACTGGTAAGCATTTGCAGAAAAGGCTCTGGGATCCTGGTAGGCAGCAAGTTGACCATGAGCCAGCATGACAGCATTGCCCAGTGGCAAAGATGGCTATGTGGAATGCATTACACAGGAGCGAAGTCTGCACTCTAAGAGAGGGATTGTGTCCCTCTTTTTAATATATTTGTAAGACTGTACCTTGAGTGTGTGCCCATCTTAATATACACCAATAGAAGAGAGATAATGATGAACTGGACTGAGTCCACCTGAAGTCTTCCAAGATGGTCAGGGTCTATAGCACATGGTGGGCAAAGAAAGGCTGAATAAACCAGGCGGGTCAGCTAGGGAAGAGGTTTTCCTTCAGCTTCTTAATAGAAAGGTCTATAGAAGATGGAGCCAGACTCTTCTTTCAGCAAGAATGCACACAACAATAATCACAACTTGAGAACAGAAATTTTAACTGGTTTAGGGGAAAAAGGACTGTGAGGTGGTCATGGAACCCCACAGGGGCTGTGAGATCTTCATTCTTGAAGATACAAGGATATGTACTAATAATTTGACTGCACAGAACTCAAACAACCTCAGTCTAATTTATTGTGCTGCTAGGAAGGTATCAGACTCCACGATCACCAGAGCTAGACTAAAGATGTTTGTTTATTTATTTATTTATTTAGTGTACTGTATAATTGTGGATAATTTAGATGATCCAGCTTATACGCAATAAACTTTTTTGCATGTTTGACAACTGTTTGAGAATGTTATCACAACATTGTTTTATCCTGTTACTTTCTCAATTTAAATTTTATTTTGTTCTATTTCATCTACTTACAAAGCAGTGTTAAAAATAGTTTATTTTTCTGTTTTTTTTTTTTTTTATTATACTCTAAAATCATAATACTTATATACTGGAAAAAAAAAGAGAATATATTAATACACATTTTTGTCAGCTGCAATCTGTTCCTTAGCTGTCCCCATAGTGGAAAACATGAGCAATCACAGCTTAGTTTGTGATAGAGTTAGAAGAAATAGAGTTTAGCTACAAATATTTTCCTTTTTACTGATATCATAAATAAGGTTTCTTTTTATCATTGCAAAAGATAAAAAATAAAGCTATGAATTTTTTAAAATGATGATTTAGAAGTTTTTAACTGCGCAAAACAACAACAAAAAAGCACAAGTAATTTAAAACATAGATTGGGTATTACCTTAAACAAAATCTGTTTGCAGTTATATATCTATGCTCCTTTTTATATACTGCTAATATATAAATTATATATTAGCACAGCTAATCTTCTGCATGGAGTAATTTTGCTTCACATAGATCTGGTGGCTAAGGAAAAAGCAATGATTTTTTTTAACAAAATTTGCTCATTTTTGTCTACATTTTTGTCTACAATTATAGTGACCAAGATAAGCATTGTGCTCTTGCTTTTGTCAAGAACTCCCAAAATATGAAAATGTGCTATTTCCTACATCAGTATTCTCCTGTGCACCCTATGTGGGCTGCTTTGCATATAATGCAGAAGACCATATATGTCAATATGTCTTTGCCAGGATCAGCCTGGACATCCTGTGTTGTAACTCACATGGACTTTTTCACCAGGTGCAGTTCTACTGAAATTAATGAGACTCTATCCATTAACAGGACACACATGCTTAAGCAGCCTGACTGCACTATCAGAAAGTTATTAATTTAGGGATTGTACAGAGAAGGGCTGCTCCTCCTGCCTCTGAATAGAATGAAAAACATTAAAATTAAAATAAAATATCCAGTGACTGTTGTGGTTCAATGTGAGCCTCCTAAAGAGGTCGTGAAGATCTTCTAGGACAGGGGAAGTGTTGAGAATGACAAGGATTTGTGATGAATAGGCATGGCTTCGTGGTTCTGTCTGGTTGGTTTATTCTTTATTTAAAATGTCAGTAAAAGTATTTAGCAAAAGCTTTCTCCTCCTCTGTTCAGGATTTTTCAAAGTCTGTGTTCATTATGATATTAACTTCTATATCAATATTTACGACTCAGGCTATACCTCTACATCTCTAGTAGATATTAGTAAATATATAGAGATAGTAACAATAAAAGTATGTATATGTAAATATAATAGAAATAATACTAATAAAACTAATACTAATAAAAATGTATATATAGTGTGTATATATGTATATAAATTAAATATATGTATATAGTATTTTTTTTCCTGATGGTAAATATAGTCTTAGTAGGATGTAAAGGATTATATTAGGTAAAGGAATATGTGTTTTGCATATCAGTAGATGTTTTAGGAAAAACAATCACCTATGGTTGTCTAGATAAAATAAAATTTTGCAAAAGTAGACTTGACCTTTTTAAAGTAACCCCAGTTCATTTTGTGCAGTACTTTCTTTCAGTTGCAATCTTGAAGCAAAGTGTTGAGATTTATGTTATCAGAGTGAGAACTAACAGTGACCATCAGGCTGAATGTGAGTTCCCACATGCACTGAATGTCCACTGAGTTCATCTCAAGTTTTCTGCTGAAAAGAGAGAAAATAGAGAATATGGCAGAGAGTAGCTCTCCCAAGAAAAGGGAAGGGTCCAAGGGGATGAGCTTTCCTACTTGGCATTCCTAGAGATTAGTCTGGGAGGCACCAACTGTTTATGCCAGAGTTTACAGAAGTCAGTTATGTCTGGTTTATCGGATGTGTTTGCTGGTGTGTAAAGAATTTGCTACGGAGCAGCTTGAGAGAGCATGTAACAGAAGGTGAAGGAGTCAAAACATGGCATTGAGAAGCTGTAATGTGCTCTGCACTGTTTGTCTTGGGTTTTCCTGGGGCTGGAGGAGAAACTGGGAAATTTCATACACACCTGAAAGATGTATGACTCATTGTAGAAATGATTATGAATCACAGACAGAGACAATTGCATGGGTTGAAGGCCTAGTTGGCAGTGAGGTGCCAGGTGAGGATTATAGTGAGATGCAAACCGTAGCCATGGGAAGAGCAGAAAGCAGCAATCTACTGCTGACAAATCTAGTCACAAATTCTAGCACAGGGCAATTTTTGGAGGTAAACTAACACAACTGTATATTTTAAAACTGAGAAACCATTTTGGAGATTCTAGTAAGTTTGAAACATTTAATGCGGTTTGAATACTTTTCAGTACTAGTCTATTTAATGTCTCTAGCTATCATTTGCTTCTTTTCATAAATCTTGTAAAGGAAACTTAGTGTTTAGTGCAGGGAGAGCTATAACTTTTCCAGGGGATTTGATATATATCCTCAAAATGCTGAGCTGAATGAATTCAGCTTCTGCTTTTTACAGGAGAATTCATTCTCTTTGTGCATTTCCATTTGTCTGATAATCCTGTGCTACAATCTGCTGCATTTTGATAGGAAAAAGTGAAGTCTGGTCAAGATTAGTACTGAATAAAAGAGGAAACCAGAGAAGTTTTCCAATTTGCTACAGTCAGTAGAAGTCTTAGATCCCTGGGAAAAAAAAAAGAACAAATGATGCTCTCAAATAAATTAATTTTAGATAGTAAATAGGAAACATCTTCTGTTCAGTTATATAGAACTTTAATACATTTTCCTATCCACTATGTCTTATCTCTGCTGTAATTATGATTTTGTTAATTGCTTCATCGAATTACTACATCTGATGCCATAATTTCGACGCTCAGTCTCTGTGATTTACCGACATCGCCATACATACAGAGTCTCAGAAAATTTCTCTTTATTTAGGGACTACACTGGTGCTAGACAGCTGGAGGATAGACAGAGATGTCAGAGATCCAGAGACACTGCACCAAATTTAAATTACAATGTGACTTTTAAATTGTTCGGGTTTCAGGAATACTCTCTTGCTTCTAATCTTATAAAACCTCCAGTGAAGCTTTTTCATGGCTCTCAACTTCTGAAAGCTAGTATCAGCAGAAGTGTCCCTCTCTTACAGAAATATACCTGAATATGAAAAAAGAAAAAGAAAAAAAATGCATTTGGCATACAGTTACCTGATATTCATTTGTGAAAATGCAGCCAGTCTTAGGGATAACTTTTTCCACCTTTCTCTTCTTCTGTGAGAAGATTCTGCAAGGGATAATGTTCTCTTAAAGAAACCATAGTGGGGAGAACACAAAAATAAAAATTAAAAATACACCCTCATTTGGAGATAGAAAATACACTAGGCTTCTTCTCTTTTCCAAAAGCTGTTTATAGATTTTCTATGGTTACTAGTACTTTAAGATGCAAGTATAGGAAGATGCGAGTATTGCAGCCACAAAATGTAATTCATGTACAAATAACACACCTTCTTTATTACAGAAATGTGTGACCTGCAGTATTTTATATTCTTTAAAAGATACTTCTTTCTCTTCTTTCTGTGTTCAGAATTTCTCAAAAAAGGATTAAAGGAAAGAAATAAAAAAAAAAAAAAGACAAAAAAAAAAGGAATTTACAGATCACATTGTTATGTATTAACTGAAGTATCACCTAGTACTCTTTTTTCACAATAACATCAAAAACAGTGTTGTCAGCTATCCAGTTCCTGAATGCCTTAGAATCCTGTCTAGTTTACAAAAGCAATATGTTGGTCAGCTGAATTCCTGTTTCCATAACAATACTGTGTTAAATCTTCATGGCAAAGAACTTGACATCTCTTCCCAGTACTTGAGAATGGTTTATGAAAAAGCATCTTGTTACTGTCATGTGTTGTACAGCATGTGTTGGAGGAGATATGTGAATATTGGTCAATAAGTGAAGGAATGGTACACGGCCTCTCTTGTGCTGGGGGAGAGAAAATATCCTAACTGACTCAAAAATAAATATCTGTAGTAATGAATTTCGATCAAAAGTAATTATATTTACAAAACTATGGATATAAGAATGAAGGATGAAAGAAGCATTTTTGCTTCTTATGCTTCTTTGCTTCTTAGGCCATTCTTATGGCCTTCCATTCCTTTAGTTGCTGTGAGTTTTGCACTTTTTCCAAGTGGAAATTCATAACACTGCATACAGTTTGGTTGAAAATATGTGTCAGACTGATTTCTGAATAGTCAGTCACTAAAGTGAAGTATCTTGAGGATTTCCATATGTTGCAACTCAAATTCATTTTTTTGGAGTAGTTTGCAAGTCATTACTCTTAATTTTGAATTTGATTTTCTAAAACTCAAAACGATTTTTTTTCTTAGCAATACTACATAAGATAGTCCAAATGAAAAATACCTCTTCAGAACCATCAAAGAGTCATTTCCCTAACAGCTTATGCAGAACTTTATTACAATTTCTGTTCACCCTTTTGGCACAAGGCACATCTGCAGAAAACTTAAAAGGAGATAATCAGGAAACAGAAGAAAACAAATAAACAAATGTAGTCATTTGAAGTCAATTTTGTGATAAATCTCTTTCAGAATAATGCACGTTTTAATCTGGAGTCTATAAGCATATGCTGTCATTTGAAATATGTTACTGTTTGAGTGCAGCATAAATTGGTTGGACAAAAAAGTTGTCACTGTCCCCTTTAGGCACTCTGCAGATGAGTATTTTAGTCAATTCTACTTTATTTGATGGAATAGATTACACTTGAATACAATATATAGTTTCAAATTATTTCAATTATTAAGCCACAGACTATATAGAAAATACTGTGTGTTATGTGCCTTCAAGAACAAAAATAATTTCTTAAACTGTTTTTTTTTCTCTCAGTCACTCTGCAATTCAATCTGTGTTGTCATGCAGTTGTAGAAAGAGTAACATAACTAGTAGAAATTCTATTCTGCAATTTCTCCAAATGGCCATGGAGTTCCATCTCAGATGACATAAATGTTTCTTTATAAATTGGTATTTCTAAAGATCAGGTAATGGTGAAAAAAATACTACAGAAGCAGAATAAACTTAATTGGGCAATATATGTCCCCAGATATACTGCCTTTGGAGGAATACATTGGAAAGTGGAACGGTGCTATGCAGTTCCTGTATTTATTACTGAAAGTGAAGACAGATAATATTCATGAAGTTTCCATATACTGAAATTTTCAGTTATGTGAGGCACAGCATTATGAGTCCTTTCATTTCAGGAAAAAAATCCGTCAGGTAAGGAAGAGCTGTGTAAGCATCAAACAGAAACCACTGAAATGGGATCTTATCATCCTATCTGTTTATCAGACTTCCCTGCTCATGAAATGACATTTTACTTGTTCAGCTTTATCCTCCTGATAACACATGTCATATATTCATCTTTTGGTACTGAATCTACTATAAAATTCTCTATGTTCTTTGCAACTCTGATAAATTTCATTGAAATACAACTTTGTAATAAAATCAGAGATTTTGTATCTTCAATCTAAATGTAGTTTATTTTATTGTTACATTAAAGGGGGAAATATTTTATATTTATTTGAAATTACAATTAAAAGAAATATCTTATTTTTTTTTCCATTCCCTCTTTGCCAGATGAAATATCTATGCCCTCTAAATATTAGAGGTAACTACTTTACCATGGAGATAAGATGCACGAAAAACAATTATTTTCAGAAATTCTTTCAAACATACTTTGAGTCTTAATATTTTACTAAGCAAAAAAAGGAAAAAAAAAAAAACTATCCATAAGCTCAGTAAGAACCGGATCAGTGGTGCCCAATCTCTCTGAATTTATACTTATGAAAAAAACATTCCTTGCGATATACACAACCTGCAGAACCTGCTTTTTTCTTTCTCTCTTTTTTTTTTTTTTTTTTTTCTGAAATTGCTACATAGACTGTCATTTACCAGGCCATAAGGAAAAATTAGATTCTTGTCCTCAGAAGCTGATCTGAGTGGACTGGCATTGCAGTTACTTTTACCTCGTATTGCGGCTGTTCGTCTCAATGCGTGTCTTGTTTGAAGCCAAAGGTTTGACTGAATGGATGTGAGAATTCAGCTGCCATGGTTCAAAAGAGTCAGATCAAGGTCTTCAAGGAATGTTTTCAATATTGCTTCTTTTTGTTTCTGAGAAATTAAATAATTCTTCATAAACTTGCACTGTGGTCTTTTTTTTTTTCTTTTTTTCCCTTGGGTGACTTTCTCATCAAGAACCATAAAGTAGACCAATAGACATTAATTTCTGTTTCCCTTGAAAGAGTATTTTTGGTTTTGGTGTGAATTGATTAGAAAGAGACGTTCAGGATAGTACAGTGGAAAATGAACTTCTTGAACAAAGATAAAGCTTTTGCCATTGGTGGGGCTAAGAGAGACAAGAAGAAGAAAAATTACATATTCTTTAACAGCCCCCCTATCTTATATCCTATCCAAAGAAAGTGTTTCTTTTGGCATTTTTAAGAGTAGAGAAGCTCAATATGTGTCTTTTCCAGTGTTACTATTGCTTGTTGTTTCTTTTTATTCTTATCTGTCTTTAGGTACTGGAATGCTTCATTTCCTAAAAGTATGGAAGACATTATCTATATGGGAAGATAAAGGTTGTTCTTAACTAATTGAAAATATAATAAAATAGAATGAAGTCAGGGATAAATGTCACACCTGGAGGTAACAAAGAAGCACTACTGACAAACCTGAAGTGCTTTTCAGGATTTTTTTATTTTTATGACGCTCATACTTCAAAGAGCATGATGAAAAAATATTAGTCTTTAAAAAAAAGACTTGTGAAGTGTTACTTTGAGGACAGTTTTTTAAAGTGGTTTAAATACAATGTCCTGCAGATGTAATTGCATATTTTTCTTTCATGGCAGGCAAGAAAGTAATGGCATGATGTAAAAGTGACCATGACAAAGTAAATATTACCAAATATTCCTGAAGTATATTAACTTGTATTTCCACACGGCATTTCAGGGAAAGATATGACAGAATTACATTTTGTTTTATTGTTGTAAAGTTAAGTCAACTTATTTTCACATTTCCATTACTCATCTCAGATGAGTTCCTATGTTAAAACCTTCTACTTAAATTTAATGGGAAACCTATTAAAGAGGAAAAATGATCTGGCAGGCTTCTATCCTCAAGGAAAGCCATAGAAGAAACTCTAAATATTTGTAAGAAATCAGTGGCTTTTTTTTTACTTTTCAAACTGTTTCCTCTTATCTCAAAAATGCCAGGAGTGCTCATGCAATTTAGAATCAGATTTTATTTTAAAGGATGGGTTTAGAAATAAATATATGTATATTGATAACTAAATATGAAAAAATAAAAAAGGCTGATTTTATGTGATTCTACTTATTTAGCAGAAATTGTGTTATGTTAATAAACAAAAGTAGCTCTTGAGTTAGTGCTAATAGAAAATGTCTTTATTTATAGCAAGAATAAACACAATCATTACAAATATAATGCCTGCTTTCCTGAATATAACTTTTAATAGTTTTTAATAGCTCAGGCAAAATTTCACTGATTATGTACAGCTAACAGTAGATCTTAGTTCATGAGGTATGAGCAGAATAGCTTAAATGGCTCACAAGTGTGAATGAGTGCAAATTTGTGCTGCTGTTCAAAACAAATGATAAAAGCTTAAGTCGGTGAACAGGTTATTTGTATATTTTTTGAAAAGCCTGTAGAATGATAAAATCTTTCCCTGCAGATGTTCAAGAGTACTCTACAGAATCTTGAAGTTCTTTTTTTTTCTTTTTTTTTCCCCAAGTATAATTAATGTAGACACACTTCCATTTTAGCTCCAAAATAATTAATTAAACTCCATTTCTCTAGGGATTAACAGTTGATATTTTCAATAATCTTTATTATTTTCTCATTTGCTTAAAGCGTCTACAGACAAAAGCACAGCAGAAAACTACCATACTAAGAGACTGTCTACATCTCTGAGTTTTCAGTGAGAACATATTTTCTACTGTATCTCCACAGAGAGGAGGGAACACCTTCAGTAAAAACACAATTGTTTTTACAAATGGTGTGTAGAGTAAGTAAATAGAAATTTACGAATCCTGGTTTACTAAATTTAATAGATCGTTAGGTCAGACTGCCTGGAATTGTTGTGGTGGAAATCCAGATTCTAGTTTTGGCAGATACAGAAGGCAGGGTTCTGGAAGGATAAATTTCTTAAATGAGAAATGTATAGGGTTTGGGGGTAATTTAAATGGAAAATAGAAAAGATTGCCCATGAAGCACCATAATCCATTTTGAGGGATAATTTGGCTTTCTAACATTAAAGGAAGAATATTGTATGGACACAAATGAAGGTAATTGACAAAAGGGTGGGAAAGGCAAAGGTGTGTCATGAAGAGATTTATGAAACTCTGAAATGACTGAAGATTGCAGGATACAAGCAAGAATATGAGGAGACAATCTGATTTCCGCAAGGTAATAAAGCTATTGATGTATTTGGTAGAAGGCAAAATAGCAAGTTCTGACTGAACCTTTTTGCAGCAATAGTTTTCATAATCAAAATTGAGAGAAGGATCAAACTCGGGGAAGAAAGTTGAGAATGACCACTTACCATTTTCAGCACTCTTGTTTCTGTTCACAGTAAATTCCTATCTAGAGGAATTTCATTCTTAGTAGGAAGTGCTACTGATTCCTTTATTTGAAAGTTGTATACCAACTGGAACTTTTGAATCTTAAATGTCAGTGTTTTCAGTGGAGTGGAAGTCATCGCACCATTATTCTTTTTTTTTTTTTTAAATGTGAAATGTGTAAAGCTACACATTTAATATTATTTTGTGAAATTCTGAGTTTCATTTTATATTGGTCATGCAAAAACCAGATAGGGTTTCCTTTCAGTCTTATTGGCTACTTCTTTGAGTGTATCCCAGAACACGCATAAGTGAACTTCAGAGGCTTGCTGCTTTCATTGCACATGGTCTTGAAAGCAACCTGGTAGTAATAAAGGAACTGATATTTTATGTCAAGTGAAAGCATGTACCTCTGTATTTTTATTTCAGTTTTACATTTATTTTAATGTCAGCAGTACCGCAGAAAAACTGTTGCCAAAAAATTAGTGAAAACACGACTTGTTTGCCAGCTGCATTAACAGCTAATATGAGTGTAGCTTTCTGATAGCATTATTACTTGTTAAGGCTGCAACTGTAAGAATCGCTTCTTACATGAATGTTAGTTCATAAATTGGTATTTGGTATTCTTCCACCTAGCCAGGAATTAGAAGTTTCATTTTCATTTACCCAGATAAGTTATATTGTAGCACACCATACTGCAATATTGTATATCATACTATAAAATTTGAATTTGTTATAGTATACTAACTTATGCTTTATGACTTCCAAAGTAAGAGGGGATTTCATGATGGTTAATATGTTTACATGTAAAATGAATATCGTTCTATCTATTCTGTCTCTCTATTCTATGTTAGAGACAATACAGAAGGTAGAATTCTTGTTTGATTTCTAGAACATAACTGAGATTGCTAATAGTCATCATTATACACTATGCTCTTTTGTTTTCAGCATCATAACACTTGAGATGTTGGCCTTATTTTAGAATTGGCAGAATCTATGATTTCACAATATCTGAATTAGGCCGTGTTAAAAGGACCTTCAGTGGCTCTAACTGCAATTATACATGAGAAAAATACTTGAGATTTTTTTTCTGCTGTTGATGGAATCATTTCTCTTTGAATCTTGCACACAAACTATTCTCAGTCATTAGCTAGAATTAAGGATCTTTCTTCTACTGTAGATAAAGTGTAAAGTTCACACAATTGTCTTGTGAATTCAGAACTTCATATACTAAGTATGTAAACTTATTCACAGCTCCACAACTAACTTCTGCAATGCCTTCTGTTTGTTTGTTTTCTATAGCATGCCCTTTCCTCTCCTTTCCTTTTCTGTTGGCAAATTAGCTGCCATGTGGTTCAAAATACATTATTTTACTGAAGTCACACTATATCATTTGAAGTATTCACTTTAAAAACAAGAACAACAACAAAAATTAAGCCAGATACCTTGCTAAGAAGAGATAGATCTGATGTTATGCATTCTTGCTTACTTCATTCTAATCTTTAAAATATTAAATGTGGCTTTAGTAATTAGATTTCCAGAATTAGAACTCCAGATATCATTCTGGAAATAAAAATCAGCCTCCTAGATTTAGATTTAAAAGAAATAAAAAGATCTGGTTTCTATCATTCTCCTTGAACTAACTGATCTTAAGTCTTGTAACATTCTATTGTGTGACCTTTGTCATGGAGTACTTGTAAATAGTTCTTTCCAGATCATAGAAAAGCAAGAAATCCTAATTAGTCAAAACAGAATATCCAGTTTGATAGGGAGAGGTTGGATGTATGAACTTAGAGAACTTTCTTTCTACAAGTCATCAAAAGTTTATGAATTACTTCTATTTTCAGAGGAGCAGGTGCCAAGTCATTAAGAAAATTTCTCTGTGATATTTAACTTCTGAGCTATTCCACGATTTTTCCCTGAGAGTCACTATTCCTGAGTGATATATGTATTGAAATTAACTGTTGAGAACACGCCACACTGAAGGACAGGAGGTAAACTAGGCATACTGGTGCAGTGTTTGCTAGAGCAGGGAAAGTCAGAATAAGACCGTCATACCATAAAAGTGATAAGGCTAAATTTATCCTATATCATAAAAAAATAAGCATTTCTTACAACTAATTTATAAGAAACACAATGAATGATACTCATTGGGCATGTAAAGTTTCAGATTTCTAGAAAAGTCTTTTTTTTCCCCATCTATTCTATCATAGTCTATGCCTCCTGTATGACATAAGAAGTTTCATAATGTTAAATACATCAGTGAATAAATAAATAATAATAATAATAAAAAGTGAAATCCAGAAGGCGGAACAGTTTATATTGCTTTATAATTTACTAAATGTCTTTAACATAGGAATGTAGTGGACTTACAGTCTGTAAGCTTTGGAAAAAGTGGGTTTTTTTTAGAAGACAGTCAATCTTACCAGTGGCTGTGATATGCCGATACATATACCATACCATACAATATAGGAGTTTTTGTATGATATTGCAAATATAATACTAATCTTAATACACAGTCAGTCCAGTAACTGTTTTTTTATGCTACTGAATTCTGAAAAAAAAATGTCTTTACACTTCTCAACTTCAAAGTTCATTGGAAATAGCTCTTAAACATTCAAAATGCTCAGTTTCATTTTCTCTTGGAGGTATAAAAATCTATGTTTTGATACAAAAGATACTTCACATATTTTTAAGCCTGATTTAGGGGTAAGAAAACCAACCCCTTTGTGCTTTATTTTTTATTATATCCCTTGGCTGCCTAATCGTTTTAAGCTCAAGAATATAACTAATTTCATTACAGATCTTAATGTTGCTGAAAGGTCGAAGAATCCATACATTTCTGTAGAGTGACCTTTGCCATCTCTCTTTTTTTTTAGAATTTCAAAAAAGGTCTACAATATGTCTGTCTTAGGTTTACCGTGTTCTTATTTAAAGTTATTGTACGTCTGTGTAAAGATTAAACATATCTGAAATAACTTCTTGTAGAGATGTACCGAATCTAGTGATAACAAAATCATTCTTAGGAAGACTGTGTTTAAGTAGAGTTAAATTAAATGTTATCATTGCATTAATAACTATATAATTTACATTAAAATCCTGTATTTTTATATAGAACTTAATCCAGTTTTTAAGCCTACACTATTTTAATTTCCTTTAAAATATTCAGCAGGGGAGGTTCTCTTTAACATACCAGGAAAAATAAAACTAACTCACATTTTATATTTTTATATATTTATTTTATTTATTTATTTATTTATTTATTTATTATATTTATTTTATATTTATATTAAATTATTCACTTTCTCCTCAAGATTTGATTTATGTGATAAACTAATAGAAAAATTAGAGAATTTTTTGTATCTTTACATTTTTTCCTAATATTTCTGAGATAATGATACAATGTATATCGATATGATAGTTGTCTTTAAATGTTCATATCTTAAGGAACAAAGGTAATGCATTGTAGGAAAAGCCACCCTACAGTCTTACTTTCTCTGTGAGAGCTCTTAAATGTTTTGCATTTGTATCCGAAATGCTTTCTCACAGTGGAGGAAAAGGCACCGCTGTTGGTACGCACAGAGGAAGAAAAGGGTAAACAGAGATCAGAGAAAATATATCATTCCTAATTACCCACCAAGGAGGTTTTAAAATAACTATTTTTTACAACATATTTTTTTCTTCATGTGTAGCAAATACTGTATGTGCATAATTCGGGCCATATAGGGCAGTCTGGCTAGCCTACACAGGACAACTGAGACATCTCCTTAAGCCAGACAAGAGAAGAGGGTGATCCATCTGCAAAACAGGAAATTACTTACAAGGCACCCAATTTAGCTTTTGTAAATCAGATTTGTCCTATCATTGCATCTGGTAGTCAGACTGTCCCTTTCCTGGGAAAAGGATCATGGTATACACCTTAGCTTGAATATATACCCTACCTTGAATAAGCTGTTAGTTCCTGATAGTTTCCATATACTAAGGATGGAATATGTCGTATTGTTTAGAGTTGTGTTTGTAGTTAATCCTTAAAAAAAATCAATGACTAAAAAATAAATCAGTAGGCAAATGGCATGAACCAGGTATTTTTCTAGGTAGAGACAGAGGTAGGTTTCAAATAGCAGGCCACTTTTTCAGCATAACAGAGTAATTGCCTAAGAGTCACAAGTTCCCACTTAGGTAAGTGGGGACTTAAGTCTACCTTACTATAGGTAAGTTCCACTTACCTATAGCTTGAGCGGGACTCCCCTCAAATAAATCTAATGTTGAAGTAAAGATTCTGAAACGTATCCATATGGTGAAAAGAGAAGGAAAAAAATAAAATGTTTTAAAGGGGAGCCTCTGCACTGACACAGGGTTTAGTAAATGCATCTTTTCACAGGAAGAAAGTTTGCTTCCAAAAACTGAGTCCATCCTTGTTTTGAGGAGCTTGATTCTCTTAGTTTTAAACTGTGCCCAGAACTGAATTCAGATATATTTCTTTCAGCTTACCTTGTTCCTCGTCTCATGAAAAGTCCTATCTTCCTTTTTTATATATATATTTAGAAGCATTAGCCTCAAAATAAGGAGGTTACAGTTCCAAGGGTGGTATTTTCTTCTTCTGCCTTGAAACAGGAATTGGATTAGCAGTGGAGAAAGTTCCTTTTTAATGTTAATTTGCCTAGTTCTCTATACTTACAGGTTGGAATTTAAATTAAGAAAATGTGTGTGCAAGCAGAAAGAAGCATGAAAAAGAAAATTCCTCCAACTTTGAATTTTTAAAACAAAATTTGAATAGATTTTTGATTTTCAGTTAAGCAATGTCTTGCAGTCCTGCTAGCTGCTTGATTCTGCTTTGTAGATCTTACATTTTAATCCATGGTTTACACATATTGTTACTAATCACTAATTAGTTACGCCACAGATTTAACTTATTACTTGTAGAAAACCAAATTTTTTCTTAATTGAATTAAAGAACTAAATCTCTGTGGCAGATTTAGGGAGATGTTACAATTTTTAACTGTAGGCTGACACAGGAGTCCATTGAATTTCATAGAAGAGCAGGCACAGAAAAAAGACATCCCAAACAAAAGAAAGATAAAATATAATGCAGATTTGGCTGTTATTAAAAAAGTAAGTATCTGCCCTAGTATTAAATAAACATGTAAGGATGAAAAGGTAGAATTGCATAACTCTCTGCAACTTCTTCAATGAAATAAAGTGAGATTTCCAAGATTCTCATTATCATGGGTTATGTAAGAAGATTGAATAAATTATTGATACTATTTTTAGTGTACATATGTGAGCTTGCCTCTCTTCTTTGTACATATTATTGTCATAATAACTTGATTTTTTTTTAATTCATGTTGTTTGGTGCTTCTATAAATATTTGTATGCAGTGGGACAAAATGATTCTGTAAATATAAGAGTTATGGCTTCAACTAAAATGGAGAGAGAAAAGGAAAAAGGAAGGAAAAAATCAAAGAAAAAATCAAAAAAGCTGAAAATAGTTTTTAATCTTCAATTGATTTTATTACTCTGTGTTCACAAAACACCTATCTGAGAAGTTTTCCCAAACTGAATTTTTCTCACTTTGTATATGCTATATGTGTATATAATATAAATAAACGTTATGTTGTGCAAGTGGATATTCTTTTAATCTAAATAGATATTCAGGTTGAAATATCAAAAAATATGAAAATATAAAGTGGGGCATTCCTACAGGGTGCCCAGAATTCCACCCACAACTTTTATTCACTGCTGAGAATACAGAGATTTTTATGTTGTTGGAATGACCAGAGCACAAGACTGCAGTCATGGCGGGTGTTAAATGGAGAACAGAGGAGCTGAAAAAATGTGGGGACGGATTTGGAAGTTTTAATAGAATGTACGAGGAAGTGTTAACAAAAAATAGCTATTATTTGACCAATTCAAACCACTACTAAAAAAACACTTATATAGTGAAGCCTCACAGATCTAGTGCCCTTCATTGTTCCTCAGAGTTTAATACATGGTATGTTTATAAGGAGTTCATGTCATATTTTTTTCTCAGGAAAAGAGCTTTGAACCTTAAATACAACTGATTGGAAAACATTGAGGTTTCAGTATCTAAACTGTTTTCATAGCATGGCAAGCATGTGGCAGATTTCTTCCCCTGACTTTCACTTGCATTTTTCCTTCTCTTCTCATTCTTCTCTTTTCTACCTTTCTTCAATGAAATACACAGCATATGTTTCCATTAGCTTAAAGAGAAGAAAATTTTAGCAAGAAGTGAAAGAAAAAGATGACTTTAACAGCTTTACATATTTGAGCAGAGAAACGACCAAGATGGTCCCAGTCAAGAGGCTTTGCATTAGATATTCTGGGTAGTTACAATGTGAAGATACAATTTGTCCTTTAGAACACTAGTTTTCCTGTTCTAAGGCACTCGGCAATGGTTAGATACTATATATATAAATACTTCTGCTATATTCATCTTGCGTTTTTTTATCATGATCATAAGGACACTAACAGAGCATATATATATATATATTTTATGATCATGATAAAAAAATGTGAGAACATGTTTGAGATAAGGACACTAACAGAGCATATATATCTATATATTTTATCTCAAACATGTTCCCACAATCCTAAATGCAGCATGCAGTAATAATCTTTCTTCCATCTGTTCTAAGACTAATGAACTATGTTTTTGTTGTCACTAACCCTGTTGCAATAATAATTTCAAAAAGTGTGTGTGTGTGTTTTTCTATTTAATCAGCCTAATTCAAGAAAGCTGGCAAAGCTGTAAGGCAAAGAAATGACATTATTTCTGACTATAGAGACCCACTGGAACTATACTAAAAATCTTCTTTTCCCAGCATAGATGTGTATTTTTCACTATTTGATTGTTTAGTTAGCACATATTAATGGCTGATAATTATAACTAACAGCCTTTTATTCACAAAGTTTCTTTATGGACTTTTTAATCCCACATACAAAAATATAATTTTAGATAAAATTCCCAGACAGTGTCTAATATTCTCTAAGAGATCCAAAAATAATCTTATTTGAACTACAGTGGGAAAGCAGAAAGTAAAGGCTCTTTAAAAGGGAAATTTATGTACATATACAAGGACAAATGAAAATGCACATTTGGTAAAGTATACCAAATCATACTGAGTGAGAACAGAAGTGGTGATCTACCAAGAGATTCATTTTAGCTTCAACATTTCTCCCCTACCCAAAAATGCCAAAAAGAAAGATATACAAATTTGTGAGAAAATTCCCTGGAAAACTGTGACAGTGAATAAGTCTGTACCCAAATGAGTATTTTGCTTTAGAGCTGGAATCAATTAATCTTAATGGTCTATATTTCTGCTGATAACCTCGCTAAACAGAAAACTCCTGGTATTTGAAAATATGCTTAATTATTCAAAGTAACAGAACTCCAATTTTTATCAAAAAAGTATGTGCTTTTTGAGTCAGGTAACTAAGAATGTAGTTTATTTTTCAAACAAGAATGCCTTCAAGATGGCAGGGCAAATACGGGGGCGTAATGTTGATTCTTTTGAGCATATAGATTGGATGAAGGGGACTGAAATCATGTTTTTAGGCAAAATGAAGAATAGAATTCTGAGAAAGGATGTGGAATACTTCTAAATAATTAGTTAATATTTCAAAATATTTTAAAACTAAGGGGAAACAGGAGAAAATATTTAGGACGTTCAGCTTGGTTCTCATTCACTGAACTGCCATTAGCGTGCCACAGTTACATTATGCTTACGACTTGGTACAATTTGTAGAGCTTCCCACAAATGAATTTGGCTCAGCTGTATCACAGCCTGTGGCATGATAAGAGTATTAACATTATAAGCCTTATCTCTGTGTATTGAGCGTGCTAAGTTTTTGATGAAATCACAGTGTCTCCCTTGTGTACACTGAAATTGCTTAACAGCACCGTTTATGCAAATAAGTTATACAGTTAAATTATGTTAAAGAGGTTTAATTACTCTACAAAACTGACTTTCCTATAGAACACCCAATTATTTTAAATTATAAAACAGAGATTTTGGAGATTTCTTTGAGGCCAGTTAAGCTAAAAAATAGTTAATTTTTGGCACCAGAATTTTAAAAATAAAATGGTTAGTAAACCAGATAGATCGTTTTTCAGTGCCAGCATATTGTAATATCACATGTAATTAATATGAATGCTCATATATTTGAACACTCTGTGTGTGAGAGTGTGTGTGTGTGTATGAATTTGAATGATTATTTGAATGAATAAAACTGTTTGACATGAAATGTGCCTTCCCTAGTAATTTCTGTAAATTATAATTTATCTGTATATCAGAAATTTGGTAGTATTCCTAGGTATGTTAATCCTAAGATTGAAAATATTGGTTTACCTTCTATCTTTTGCTATTAGTACCAATTAATAGTACCAGATAATAGTTTTGATGATAAAATTTTTTTCTTGAGGCTGCAGTTACAGTAGGTCTTTGATGTTCTTTTGTGAGAAACTTGTGAGGAATAATTGGAACCAAATGTAGATTGTCATGTACATACTAATAGACCATACACTGGTGCTATGCAAGTTAAGTTCTTATCATTTCAACTATAATGAATATTTGGCAAAGTACCAGGGCTGAATTTACTTGTAGCAACTGTGTGTGATGTGGATTTGGGTAAATCACCAGCTAGAGAATAAAATGTCAGAAAAATAAAATATTTTCTATTTTTGCTGGTTAGTCCCACAGTGTAATGCATGACCAAGCAAAAAAATATATAGTCTGGTGAAATGAATACTTTGTATAAATCTACATCACAATGTGTTTATACAGCACAAAATCTTGGAGATCCACAGGCTATTACAAATCTTTTGATAGACTTTCTGGCCTTATGCAAAGGATTCATTCAAAAAGTCACTTGCCTTTGGATCACATATGTGATGAGTTTCTTTGCCTGTTTTCCTTCCTTGCTTCCTTCCTTCCTTGCTTCCTGACTTCTTTTTCATTTACTTTAGTTGTCTAAAACGTATGAGAAGTTTTTGCACTTCAAGTGCATAAAATTCAAAGTAACAAAAAGTATACAAATTGGTCATAAATATTCATATGGTTTTGATTTCTCATGCCAATCACATGGTACTATCATGTTTCCTGATTAAACAGTGCAAGACATTCAGATGCAAGTGTAAAAATGCAAAATTCAGTGTCCATGAAATGTAGACATAAAAAGTATGAAATTATCTGTCAGAAATTATTTATAATGAAGGTTAATTGATCTCTGCCAGGTAAATCACACTAGATTTTCCCTTCCCTTTTCCTGTACGTAGCAGAAAACACCTGTTTATTAGCAGAAACAATTTAATTCCTTGCAATAAATATTATCTCTCTGTAAAATAAATAATGCCCTTCAAGTGCATCAGTAGTTGGGGAAAAAAAAAAGACTTGATAAACCGCACAATATGTCACAGCTTTTGCAATTTCTTTCTTTCTCTTGGTGGAGATAAGACTAAAAGAACTTTCAAATCATTCTGTTCTAATATATCTCAGCTGGAAAAAATTAGTACTGTTTTAGGGAAGAAAAGCCCCAAAGCTTGCATATCAGTGGTTCTTGAGAGCAGAACATATGCCACTATCTTTTCTTTCACCCAGAGTAATTTAGATTTGACTCTGGGAGAAAACTCTTACACTCATATATTGCTTACAAAAAAAGAAAAGTTTTAGCATTTCCAGAAGGAAAGAGGAAAGAGAAGGGGAAGGCAGAGGAAAAGAGTAAGGGGACGGGGAGGGGAGTGGAGGGGAGGAGAGGGGAGGAGAGGGGAAGGGAGGGGAGGGGAGGAATCCACATTTTTAGGATTCCACATTATGTGTGCTTCTCCATTATGCTTTTATTACTTATTGGTAGATTTTTAAATATTCTTAAGCTTTTAGCACCATTTTTTCAAAGGATGAATGTTAGGTCTTCTCTCACTTCTTTACAGAAAAAAACACTAAGTGCTTCATATGGACAATTTTATGTTCCATTTTTCCTTTTGATATCTCTGAGTTATGCCATCCCCTATTCTATACAAAGCAATCCTGAAATTTCAGAATTGTTTTCTAGCCCTCTAGTGGAATGAAGTCAATGCTAAGCATTGTTTTGCTACAGGACCAAAGATGTTCAAATATTTAGGCTTGTAATACTTAAGGAAAAGAAGTAACTTCAATTACTACACTCCTAGGAGAGTATTATTTGACAGAAAAATATTTCAAAAAATCTTTTTGATCTAGTTCTAGTCCTTATCCATTCTCAGGCATGGCATAGGATTTTGTGTAATGTTCTGAGTTAGAAAAGGTAAGTGTTTCAGAGATGTTGAAATATTTCCCCCTCCTTTCATCTGTAAATTTAGTCTGGTTATATCTTGTTCATCACTATTAATTTATCTGGGGCCAAGTACTATTCAATCGTGTTTTATCAGTATGGAAAACATAAAAAAATACATATTTTAACAGGAATATATTTGTAATAATTGGCAGTAAAATCAAGAAATTCAATTATTCCTGATACGAGGAAAACAAAAAAAAAAACAAAAAAAAAACAAAGAGAATCCGTTTTGGGTATCTGTTAAATTCATGTAAAAGTTTTTTAGGCATTAGATACTATTTTGTCATAAAATTGTTACTGCTTCATTGTCTCTGGGTAACAAAAATGCTACCAAGCCTCTGTAGTATAGTAAAGGTGCAAAAAAAAAAATCTCATATTTTATGGATTGTCATTCATTTGATTATGAGGTAACTAAATCAGGCACAGAACTTAGCACACAAGGTTTAGTCCCTGAGAAGCTTTGTTAAGCTGGAACTTACAAATACTAAACTAAATAATCACAAATGCATTTCCAGACATAACAAAATATAGGCTTAGTGTAAGAGTAAACTGTGCTTTATAAAGTATGAAATTGAGGAAAGAGCTTAATGGGTGCAGTTTGTCTGTGTATTTAGTTTGTGGTTCTACACTAGAAATAAAAGAAAAAAGATAGAAATGCAACTCATCTTCTCTAACTCATTTGTATGAGCAACATTTTTGCTTGACTGAAACTATCTCTCATTAGTTATTCAGCATTATACACTTTTATTTCAGCTTCTAAATTCTGCCACCTACTGCCTTCAAGGGCTCTTGTACCACCAGTGTAAAGCTTGATTTACAAATTCCTCCTAACACTTCTGCCATAAGTTTGCCATGAAGGTTGCCTATTTTACCCTTTACTAATATGAGTAGTTGCAGACCAACACCTAGGACTTTAATGTTGTGCTGCCATGTTGTCACTGGCAGATAACACTCCTTTCCTCTTCCATGGGTTTCCTGTATGGCAGTGATGATACCTCTCCATGTGAATGCTAAAGGCTGGGACAAATTTTATTTATTTATTTATTTATTTATTCTTAAGGTCATGTTTCTTGGTACATCTACTAAGGCAAAAAGTTTTGCAATGGCTTTAGAATTTATAATCAATTTTCCAGAGTTAGGGCTGTAAATCCTTTTTTTTTTTTCTTTTTTTCCTTTTTCTTTTTTTTCTTTTCTAGATCAGTTAAAAATTCTCTTTTCCTCTCAGAACTTCATAGTATATTAGATGGATTATATTTTTCCTTCTTTCTCTCATAATAAAGAAATGATATTAGCTACACAAGATAACTGATTTGCAGAGTCAACAACCTGGTCTATTAAAGCAATTTATATTCTGAGAATGCTATCAGAGTCTGATTTTTATTCCTGTTTTCTATACAATTCCTTTTATTTTTCAGAAGGTATTATTATTATTATCAGTACTATTACTATTGCTATTGCTATTTAGTTCTATCATTTAAAAAAAAAAAAACATGGATGAGAGAGACTTCTCCAGAACACAGAATTCTTGAAAAGTCAAATAAACCAATATTCTGGACCAGTGTTCATCATTTTTATTAATAGTGATTGTTAAAAGTGACTAATACTTATTGTGAGATAGTCTGAGGCATATGGTTATTAAAAGGTTTTCATACTTCTAGGTTCTCTAAAGAAAATGCACAAAATTTTGTTAAAAGATTATAATCCTTTTATAAAATTTTGAAATTTTATTATTTATAATCGGGATATCTATGAACTTTCCTTAAGATATGCAATAAATTAATCAAGTTTCATTCTTTGAGGTCAACTTGTTTTTAATCACTGGTAAAACTTTACATGGTTACATGCTGAGAAGAATTATGTTAAGGAAACTCTGTTAATTCTATTTGCAAGTTCAATACCCTTACTCAAGGCCATGAGAATATATTCAAGAAAATGGTGTATGTTTTCATGATCATTTTAATTTTATGTAGGAAATTCAGCTTTTTGTGGATTTTCAAGAGTTTCTGCACTGTTCTGACATTTGTAACTATGCAAAAGATGTATTAGCATGGTAAATAATTATGAAAAAGAAATTTATACTCCCTAGTTTCAGGTTGGACTATACTAAGAACATCAGGCAGAACAGAAAGGAAAGAACAGTAGTTTGACATCCTGTAACCTTGACATTCCAAGTAGAATGAACAGAATAATGGGGTTTCCTTATCAATGTGTTTTCTGTGTTAATTAATTTTAAAAGTTTTTTAAATGGATTACATACAAAGCAGAATTTCTTAAAGTTTTCTTTAGAAGACTCTTTAGATAGCTATCCTTAATTATCGTATGAACAATGGGCTTAAAACACAGGCAACATTACGATTCGGCGCTACGGTGCTGAAGGGATTGTAGAGAGGTGCAAAGCAATACCACTTTCTGCAAAGCCTCCCTTCTCCTCTTTGCCAGTGTGTGTCCTATGTCAAGGCAAAACCAGGCAGCTCGCCTAGGGAGATCTCCCCTGCACCTGCAGCTGCCAGCTGAGCTCCTGCAAAAGGCAAGAGAAGTTACTGAACTACATTTCCATGATTTAAATACAATGGTAGTGTTTTTGATGTAGTCTTTGGAAGTTATCAAAGATATAACCAGGACAAGATATTGCAGAAACCTTTTATTATTGCTTCCAGTAGCAAGGAAAAAGCTCTGATTTGGGTAGGAAAGAGCTTTTCTTTCGGAGAAGCAGATTGTTGCTTTATTTTTGTTTGTTTCTGTGCTTTCCCTTTGCCATTGCTGATACTCTTGTAAGAATTATTGCCTTATTTATTTTTTTTCAGAGAGCCACTTGAATTTATGGAAAAAAAGAGATTTTATGAATCATATAACCTGCATTCTTACTGACCAGTGGCCCAAACACAGTGTATTTGATTAACAAACAAAAAAAAAAGGAAAAATCCAAGCAAAAATATATTATAATATAATAAATGTTTGAAAATGAGTAAGAATGACCAATACAGACCTGACCTAGGCTGTAACTGATTGGTTTTGAGCCTTGTAAAAGAGTAAATTAAAAAAGACATTTAATTTCTTAAAATGACTTTTTTGTTGTTTGTTTCTTCTTAAGATTTTATATTAGATTTGTCAGAGAAGTTGGTTAAAGAATGCAAAGATTTTCCCTCTTTTATTTTTTACTTTATTTCTTTTCTTTTTTTTTTTGGCTGTGTAAAAAAGCTGATCTTGGATAGTCCTATCATATTGATGGTACCTTAAAATATATTTTCAGAAAACAACTTAAAAATTGTTATTACAGAAGCTGCATGGGTTATTATGAGAGCATTCATTTTTTGGAGCAGCCTCAGCATAACAAAGATTCAGTGATGGCCCACTTTCTACTAGTGCTCTGTGTTAAAATGTTTTATACTCACTTCTTCAATATGCTGAAGTCAACAGTGTATATTTTCCATTTCATATTTAAATATCCTCAGTAAGGAAGTCAGATATTAAAGCATTTTCATAGTGATAGATGTTGCTTCTTGCAAATTTCAGTCTTAAACATAAGACAAATGTCTGTTTTATGTGCACAGCTTCAGCTGTTCTGTCTCTATAGGTGAAGTAAAATTTCAGCTTTCTTGCAATTTCAGCTTTCTGGCAAGACATTGTATAAATTTAGTAGCAGTTAAATGAAATGTAATTCCTTATATAGGGTGAAAACTTGCATGATATTCCTCACCACAAGGTGAGAGAAAGGAAGAGATCTTCAATTGCCTTTTGTATTGTCTTATGGAGTGCACAAGATAGTATTGCACTGCTGATCTAAACCTTCTTCCTGTTTTGAAAATGAGAATTAAAGCATTCTATACAATTTCTGGAGATTAGGGGTCAGGTGTTCAGAGTGCAGGTACATGGTATTAGCATTGCTAGTGAACTAAACATCAGACTTACTACTCAGCTAAAATACGCAATATTTCAACTTTGTATTATGATAATTTTAACACCGCTAATACTTGAAACTCTTTATGAAATAGATTTTTTCTTTCAACAGCTAGATATGTCTTTCTCTCATGAGTTATTTGTATATGTATACATATACATATGTGTATATATATACATACATACATACAGATATGTGTGTGTGCACATATCTGTATATATGTGACTATGTATATATACAAGTAAATATGAACTTGAGACACATTTATTTAACTGAGACATTCTATGTGAGCCACTAGATGACATCGTTGAATTGTGCAAACCCTTTTTAATGTTAACATCTGTTTAGAGCATTATACGCTTCTCTTTTAAAATAAATCTATCATTTTGTGATAATCCAAATCAAAATTCTACTAAAGTAGGTGAACTAATTAAAGGATAAAAATACATGGATCCTAATATGCTTTTGGTGGTATTTTCTCCTGAGTTCTCCTGACGTTAAAGGAGAAACCCTTTTTGACTGTGACTCTGCTTAGGACATTTGAATTATGTATTGTAGAAAGTTTTCCTTTACTTTGGAAAACCATGTTTATTACCTGAAATTCATAAATAATTTCTCCTTAAAAATCCGTCTCTCTGTGGAAAAGGTGAATATCTAAAATCCATGATTTTCTTCTAACATCAAATTTAGAGTTGGGCTTTCTGAGATGCATTTTCCAGCACTTCCATTTGCCAAAATGTGCAAGATTTTCATAAAGAATAGATCTCTGAGAAAAAGAGAGCTTCTTGTGACATGCTTTGCTCCTGATAGAAAGATTAGAAGGTATTTGAAAGCATAAATTTTCAAACTATGCAAAGCAACAGCCATTCTTCAGTGATAAAACAATCATACTGACCTCTTTAGGCTGCTTCATAATGGGGAAATGTCACCCTAATTTCCCCCCTGGGTGCAACTTTCATATGTACAGCCCTTTCTATCACTTACCTTCAAAAAGTTGTCATGAAACCATTATTCCCAAGAATAACTCTGGGTTCCATTTAAAGCTTTTCTTTCTTTCTTTTTTTTTTTTTGTCTTTTATTTCTCTGAAACTTCCTCATCTGAAAGAGGTAACTGGTATATTTCTTGAAGTGAGATAGGCCATTACATATCTCCCCAGGACAGAATACTTGTTCTTTATTAAGTCCATAAAAAAAAAAAAGAAAGAAAGAAAAAAGATAATAAAATAAAGATGTGGAAGACTACTACTTTCCTCATAGGTCAGCATGACTGTCAAAGAAGTAGACATGATATCTAACATCTTTCTTCCCTAGGGTGCATTCCTGTTCACTCTACCAAAGCCATAATAGAGCAGAAAGAATCTCAGCCTTATCTGATAAATTTTGAAGACTCTAAATAGGACTGTTAGCTGTTAAGTGGATATTTTGGCAATAAGATACACTATAGCATCTTCTGTTAGATTTTTCTAATACTTCTTAAAAAAAAAAAAAATCAGTGCTTTCATACCTTCAAAAAAAAAGGCTTTGGGTGTTATTTATGGCAGTGTGGTAATGCTTTTTAAAAAACAAATACAGTTACACCTGACTTAAAAAGTGTATATTTTTATTGAACAAATGTGATTGATAGAATTGCAAGAAATTTCTTAAAACAGATTAGATCAAAAACATATATATCTGGAATCAAACTATCTGGAATCAAACTATGATCATTTGTCGGTTACATAGACTTATGTGATGAAAGATTATGTCAAGGTAGTGACAGGACATGGAAAAGCTTAAACACTCTGTAATCTCCTAATGGGAATACAATCCCTTGGGTGACATTAGTACTCTTTAACCAAGGTATTTGTACTAATAGCTCTTAATTCAAAAGTCAGAACGTTATTTCAAAGGGCATAGTGACAATCTGTGAGCAAGTGCAGAACTGTAAATTTATAAAACTGGAAATCCTGGGTGGACTGGAGGAGGAGAATTGATAGAGGAAGGGAGGGACTGATTAAACCTTGGAGTAATTCTACATCATGTAATAAAAACAGGAAAAAATATATTTGATCCTACAAAGTATTAGTTGGAGTGAAGACCTCAGTACTAAATAACTACATGTATTTAATTCTAGTAAAGCTCATAAAAGAAGGGAAAAGAGAAAATATAGTTTTATAGTTATTTATAAATCTGTAATGTACTGTAGATGGCTGGAGTGATAGTGCCACAGTGGTAATGCAAATGGAATTATTTTCTTTGCATTTGTTAAAGAAACCTTGGAAATGTGGCAAGAATCAAACAGACTGCACAGCTGCAGAAAGCGATTATATACCCATTTTCATGAAGAACTGAGCATCCAGGAAAATATAAAACTGGCAAAGGGAGGAAAAGGACTTTGATAACAGAACTGTATTTTGTTGTGATACATTTTGAATGGCAATGAACCTGAGAGTAAACTTGATAGAAAATTGTGCAGCATCCCTAATAAGTTGCCCTCAGGGTATACAAAACTGAGTGTTGCATAACAGTAAGTATAGTGCAATGACTACAGGATATTCGATAAGTGACAGGTATATTACAGACATTAATTAAACAGACAGGAATGAAATCTTGCCAACTACAGAACACTTGATATAGCCTGATAGCAACAAATCCCACTCACTCATTAGTTAACAACAACAGCAACAAAAAGATCAAGATGTGTGTCCAGTTTCATCAGAGGCACCAATTAAGTGTTTGTTGTGTCTGTTCCACTGCAGTTTTCAAGAACAATTGTATCATTAGAGCATTTAAAATGCAGTGTCAGCAGGAAATAGAACAATAGCTGCAAGCAAAAAAAAATTACAAAGCACACAGCCATTATGTGTTTTTTGCCCCCAGTGTGGGGCATCTTGGACAGAATATTTCTTTTTGTCACTGGAAGGAAGAAGTGGAAGATAATTTAAGTCAAAAAAGTTCAGATTTATGAGGATAACTATAAGTAGTCTGAAAGGTCAGATGCCACTTTTTTACTGTTTCTCAATTGTTAGCTTTTAATCTTTGAAATAAAAAAAAAAGAAAAAAAGTTAGACCCTCATAAATTATCTTGAGGAACTTATGCAACATAAAATCTCACAAAAAAAGTTTCTTTTCCACTTACAGATGACTGAAGCACAGTAGGATTTGTCAGTGTTAGAATATTTGGAACAGGTGACAGTATAAGGCTTCCTTTTCCCAGAAAAATTAAGCTATTGAAAAAGTTCTAAGGTACTAATTTTGTTTACATTAATAACATAACTCACATCGCCCAGGTAAGATGGTTGCAAATATATGACTAGGACTTAAATCAAACTGTTTCATCTTCAAATAAGTCATATTTATTCATATTTATTCAGGGCTAAGTAATAGGGAAAGTATAAATGGGCAATTCTGTACAGATCACAAGTACATTTATGTATCAGACACCATCTATTTGTGTCTGATAAATAAATGATGCTTAGAAAGCAAGGTACAAGACATGGGACGAGTGTTTGTCATTGTAGTTTGTTACTTTACAATGTGAGGACTCCATAAACAAGGAGTTGCATCTACACTATTGTGTTTAATACATACTGAAGCACATATGCCTATCTGATCCTTACCTGAATTCTTTTAAACTTCTTTCCGTATGTCCTTTGAAGGACATACTTTGTGCTTTGAAAAATTTATTTCTGTACATTTTATGTATACTGCCTGATAATTGTATTGAGCACTTTCAATTCTTGGACAAAAAAATATAGTCAGTAATTATTCCCTTCTAACTTTCTCTGTACTACTCTTAATTACATAATATTCTGTCACACACCCTTCTGTTATCTATTTTGCAAGATGAAGATTCTCTAAGGGAATATTGTATGACAAAGAGCCTCTTTTTATTCAAGGGCTGCTTTGTACTTCTGATCACAATTGCTCTCTTTCCTATCCTACTGTGTTGTGTTCCATAACACAGAGTACCAGCACTTCACATAGGAGTCGAGGTTTGGAATAGCTCAGTAAGGTTTTCAACGTGTGACCACCAGAAAATGTTGAACAATTTCCAAACTATGAATGACTATATACTACATAAAATCCATGGTTGGGTGTATAGACTTGCACTGTTTTCTCACATAAATGTGTATTGACGCTAGCTTTGTGCCAACAAATAATTTGTACAATACATGATCATTAGTGAGTCTTCTCATCAGTTTTAGTTTTGCTTGCAATCTACTTCAGCCACCAGTGTATTTGACGCCTTCTCTCCACTCCCTTTTCCAAACCCTTTAGGAGTACCATAGGGCAAACTGAATCTCAGTACCAACCCCTAGGACTTCATGTAGGCAGTATTTTCTGAAGCTGACTCAATGCATGCCCATGCCAAATGCAAACATTGACTTCAAATAAGCAGATCTGCACAATATCATATTACAGATAATTACTGCATTTTTGGGCTCTTGATGAATACAGTGCTGACAGTGGGGAAAAGATGAAACAACCTGTTTTAAGACAAGTAGTTGTCCAAGCAAAATGTGTTTTCATAAGCAATCTGAGGATACACTTTTGCAATGAAAAATAGAAAGGTGAGCTACACAGTAACAATGCCTGCTTGCCTTGCACTCTGTAGTTAAATTAATTCCTCAAGAATCATGCATTAAATTACAATGTAATAAATGCATTAAATATTCCAAGAAAACAGTCGTTTCTACTTATTCATGTTCCTGTTAGGCTTCTGTGTGTACAAATTTTCAGAAGTCAGAAATGTCTTTGGTGCGCAAAGTATAGGAATTAAAATAATCCTGCAGTATGAATTAAAAAATAAATAAGAAATAAAAAAGCTATACACATATTGCTAAACTTATCTGAATGTGATAGGTAGGACAAGTGATAAACAACTGATTTTATGTCTAGGAAAGGAACATACAAAGATAAGAGGTGAGAGGTTGTGCACTCAGGAAAAAAGAATATGGTAGACTTGTATTATCATTTCTCTGCTGCTACTTAAATGGTTTCTATTTTAACTCCATCTGTTTTTATTATTTGTTCTTCAGAGTGGAAATCTGATATATATGGTCCAACTTGAAGTTAGAGGTAACATTATTCAGAAACATAGGACATTAAATATCAAAATGTTTAATAGCTGTGAAAATCTAGCTTACAATTGAAATATGTTGTCAGGAAAGACAACAGACTTTTTGTAGAGCTAGACAACAGCAACAACAACAATAAAAAATAATTCAAGGGAACATTAGAGAGTCATTAAGGTATATTGATTCCAGGTAACTAGTAGATGAGAGCAAAGAGACTTAAGCAATAAAGTTGGACTGATAGCATCCTATTTAATTGTAGTACCATTTATAGTAACTAGTCATCCAAAAATTTTCATTCCTTTAGGAAATGTGATAATCAAGGTTATTGAGATGAAAAGTCTTTTGGGTCAACATAGATGTTAATAACTACCTTGTAAGTAAAAGAGAGTACTTTTAGAAGTCACTTGGTGTGTAAAGGAACTCATTTGGTAAGCAGATAGGAAATGTGGATAATATATATATATTTGTCTTCAATACTTCTCCAGCCAAGAGTGTACAGCTCGTGGAATACTTGAAGTTTCTATGTGCATATATATCTATTAAATGCATATATATACATACTATATATATATATCCATACCTATTATATATTTTTATTTTATTTTATTTTATTTTATTTTATTTTATTTTATTTTATTTTATTTTATTTTATTTTATTTTATTT
>JAUBNY010000185.1:4016276-4032052 GCA_032275445.1 Crypturellus soui
TTTCCTTTTCCTTTTCCTTTTCCTTTTCCTTTTCCTTTTCCTTCCATTTCTCTTCCCTTCCCTTCCATTTTGTTTCCATTTGTAGTCCTAGGGTTAAAATTAGGGCCTCTACAGGACAAACTTTCTCATGGGGCAAATTCTCTCTACACTGAAGTTCTTGGAAAAAACTTACAAATTTATCTAGATTTCCTGTATTCTAATTTTCTAAGAGTGTCATGTTCCATGAAATTAATCACTGGCAGCTTTCCATGAACGGGTATTTTATTTATGGCTGATTTCAGAGGCTTTGAAGTCCCTTTTCCTGAGACCAGCTTTTCTGATCTTAAAACAATATTTGGAAGGTCTGTAAAATCTACAGACTCTGATATTAATTTTAAAAGTACTGCTAAATAAATTCACTTTTAATTACATAGCAAGAAAATAAAGCTTCAGAATATGATTCAAATACTGTAATAATAACTCTTGTCCTTTGATGATGGTCAGAACAAAGCAGTGCAAGCATGACTAAACTAGCCAATAGTTTTTGGATAAAAAATGGGTTTAAACTATATGTGGAATTTATTTATTTCTGTACAGAAAATGTTGTATGGAAAGTACCCTTGTTTACACTGCTTATGTGTACTTCAGAATTTCAGTACACCTGAATTTATTCTGTACCTATTCTTTATCTTTAAAATGTACCTATGTAAGTCATTTTAACACTACAGGTAGGTGTTTTAGAAACTTAGTAAAAAGAATGAAAAAGGCTGTGGATATATCTAGTTCTTTTAAAGTGAGTCATTCTTCTTTTCAAAGAGAGCAAGTCAGCAATAAAGAGAAGAAGGCTTAGAAATGGGTGTAGTATGACAGATTGTTTTCTGAAATATATAAAAAAAGATGAAATTAATGGATACCAACCACACATAATCTTTGGACTGGCACAGTCCTTTGAAAGTAAAGGGAGAGAGTGTTAGAGACAAAAGTGGGTCTGTAACATCAAGCCCACAGAGCATATTTACAACTGCTCAGAATGCTCAGAAAGGGGCACTTCCAACTTCTTGTCACTCAGATATATGATGGTTCTTGCAAGATGATCAACAAAATATGAAGCTTAAGAAATGGATTTTTTTTTTAATCTAGTGTCTAATCTTCAAATATTTTCATTTGCAATGTCCAGTTTGGGCAGCCTTTTTTGATCTGAATTGGCTATTATACTAGCAGGACAGTCCACTACAGTACCATTATCTACTGAATCCTTGTAGGACCTTTTTATTTTGGGGGGGTTTGCTTACTCTGCTCAAAGAAATATGTGTCCCTTTTATTGGTCTGATCTGATTGAAAGGTCTATGATTTTCATTCCCAAATTTTTCAAAATATACATGTAATTCTTATTTATAAAGAAGATTTTGTTTTTTTTTTTTAACTATCTCTGGTTTTAAAAATATTATTCTTACATTAAGGATGACCTGTTAAACTGTGTATTTCTGATTCTGTTACTTTATATTTGTAGGTAAATTTTATGTGCTAACTTTATGATTCTTAGGGATATAGGTAGTGTTATATACCCTTGCTTTGTCTTCACATGTGCTGATAGATTTTGTTTCTCACTAGAAGTTCCTGACTATCCTGCACAAAAGTATTTTGCATTTTGCGTTTCAACTGATTTAGCTAAGAGGGCTTTTTGCTTTAGGCTTATCGAAATGTCCTACCTTTTATTATCCCAGAAGCCTTATGCAATGTGAATTATTCTCTTTGGCATTCCAGATTTCCTCTTCTGATTCATTCCTGGGAGGCTCTTTGAATATGAGAAATTCACAAAAGGATTACAATTGTTTCCCAATTGTGCTTTACTAAATTACTAAATTAATATGAATATATCCATATTTCCAGATTCTGATAGTATACAAAGCCAGAACTTTTAAACTTAGATTTTTAATGAGTTCTTTTTTTGGAAAAGGTCAAGTAATAAGTTAGAGGGATTACGTGATAGAAACAGCTTGTTATTTTACAGAGTTTACTTACCCACCTTTCTTTTTTGATTTTTTTTTTAGCACTAGGTGCTGCTGACTTAAGCAATAGTAAGTGAGACCTATTTATTCCTGCTAAAAATAACCCTATTCATATATCACCTCACTCTAATGCAATATAAAAGATTAAGAATAACTGTTATTTATATAATGTTAGAATCTTGGGTAGATTCCACAAAATATCACATTAAAATGAGCTTATCTTAGTTCTCCTTTAGAAAGTATTCCAAATTAAATATATATAAATAGGATTTCTTGAGCAAACTTTGCCAAAAAATAAAGAAGACTCTTTTAAATGCCAGTTGTTCTTTTCCTCTGGTAAGATATTATCAGAAGGCAGCAGTATAGTAGAAATGTAATGGCAGGGCATAGTGCTGCTTAAAATGATTTTGTTTTACTCACCCAAACCTGAATTACATGCCAGAGACTGATTCCTAGAATGAAAATAGCTCTTAACCAATATGTTAAAAAGGCTGTTAAGTACTTTTTAGCATGTATTTCAATAGACTGGACACATTTTTTACCAGAGATGAATTTTTCACACTACATCAATATAAGCCATTTCAGGGCATGGAACATTTTGAAATGCATTTAATATGAAGACTGCATGGCTATGATAGGTTGTTTGTTATGGCACAGGATTATGCAGATATATGAAAGAATGGATCATTTCAAGACTTATAAAAGCTCTACTGAGACATGGAAAATGATGGATCCTAAAGGGAAAAAGAAATTACTCTTTTGTTATTGCTATAACTAAGCACTGATTCAATGACAGCAGCCAGACTTGTACTGATGATCTGGTCCCATCCCAGCCTGACTACAAAGCTATTTGTCAAAGCTGGAAAGCTGAACTCAAAAGGGGCTGAGTCTCTCTGTCCTGGAGGAGGGAAGTCCAGTGCCAGGGACTGGCACAAGCTCTATGTAGGCATTCCTCTGGATAAAGTGAGCCTGTGCTCTGTGGCAATATACTATGATGACAGTGGTTTTGAAGAAGACACTAGTAAATGAGTAGTGTCCATATGAAATTTCTTACAGCGAATTCAATTCTCTGAAACTTTGTTTCTTCCCTTTAGGACTTTATAAAATTGTTGATTTATTACTTGGAGAACATTTACTAATATTCCAAGGAAAGAAGGAGTTTAAAATACTCAAAGACATGAAATATATTATTGCATTACTGTACTTGGAATACTTGCTATCACTATAATGAAAATGTTGTATTTAAATTGAGCATATTGTTGAAAGGTTTTAGATAAAAACAAGTGATAGTATAACCATTTGACAGAAAAATAGGTGGTTTAAACATTAAGCAATTTCTGAATCATAAGAGTGAAAAAGTGTAAAAGTTGGAAGTTCAGGAATACAGTAGTAGAAAAATACATGTCCCTGGAGGGATAGAGAGGTGAGTTTTTGATAATAAAATATTACAAGATTTTCCTACAAAAATACTGGAGGAAAGAGCTGTATAATATTTTTGAGTTGTCCTGTTAAGTTTTCCAGGGAAACTTTTTTTTCCAGGTTTCCAGGGTACCTTGCCTCTGTTGAAGCATCCTCATTGCAGCAGCATGGAGAAAGGTTAACTAAACCTGCTTATTTCCCTTGTTCAGTAGAAACTTGTGAAATGGAGCCAGTAATATGAAGTGCTGAAAAAAATATGCACCCTGGAAATTTAACCATGTAAAGTTTTGAGAGGGAAAAGAGCTGACAGTTTGCTGTTTGAGTTTGCTCAAAAAAAAAATATTTTTACATCTTCAGCTGTAAACAGTCTATGACTCTGGTAAGTGTAAAATACAGTAATTGTCCATGGACATTAACTACATATTAGCTTAGGTACTATGTGGGCATAGCTCATTCCAGCAATGATACTGCCTTCAAGCCAATATAAACTGAGCTGAAAATTACTGCTGATGTGCAGAAATCCCCTGTTCAGGGATTTAAGGTGATTTAATTACTGTGCCAAGAAAACTTCAGTGAATACCCTGCTATCCTTCACATAAAAAGTACTGTTTCTAAAGAGGAGGAAAGCAACTTAACTTGTACTTACATCTTAATTTCTGTATTAGTGACAGTGGTGTGGTTGCATTCAAAATACACATTATTATTTTCTTAATTTAGGCAGTGCCCCTTTTGATGGAATTTCTTTTCACTGCTGAAAAGTCCTTTTCACTAATAGTCCTTTTCCTGAAATATGGATATACTCTATGGATTTCACACGGAGGATTTACTAGGCTGCTACTTTTGTCTCACTGAACACGTGCATTTAATTGCTGTTTTTGGTAAGTTAAAGACTCACTACATAACCAGCTGTTAGAGACTTGGCTTTGGGACTGGCTCTCCTTCTCACTGAAATGTGAACTCATAAAAATGCATTACTACAGGAATGTTTTTTCTATGTGACTGTAAAACGCAATAGGTATTTATGACACAACCTGATTAGAAAATTGGAAAGGAATAAGAAATTGGACAAAGTATTTGAAAACTGTGACAAAGTTCTATCAGATGTTTTACTCTAGTTTCAAAACTGTATTTGGTGACTTCAGTAGATTTTACTCTGCCAGTTCTGTTGAATCACAAGCTCCAGGAACATTTTACCAGTAGACACAATGGAACAGTTTTCAAAATTGCTGCCTAAATACACATACAAAAAGGCTCTTAAGTGTAAAATCTGTAATGCATTTCCCATTACAACAATCCTTTCTATTGTTATGCTACTCTCCATTAGCACATACCACCACACTTAGCTGCTATTAATGATTTGTGTCCTGCAGTGCCCAGTGAAGAAATGTTGCTATTCTTGTTTCACAAATGCTAAAGAAAGAGTCTATAAATGTGACAGGAGTTACCTGCCCTCTAATGACAGGGTAAGAGCCGGGAGGGTGAGTCAACTACTAAGGAAAATGTGTGATTAGAAGCACTTTTCTTTTTACTGATACTGAGTGACTTTATTCTTTGAGGGTTATCTAGAGAAACCAGGAGTACTGTGCATTTGAAGTTATTTCTACTCTGAACAAACCGTCTCTTCAGCTATACCTCATTTGCTTTACCTGTGCTAATAGCATCTTCTTTCACTTACATAAATGTAGATCTATTGTCCCAAAATTTCCATTATAAGCCTCTCTTCTTAGTTACTCATTGTTTTATAAAGCTTTATAACCATTCCAAGATAATTATTTCCAAACTATACTTATGCCTTACCAAGCTTGGATTTACCAAAGCTCTGGTAAAGTTTTCCGTGGATGGTGGAATTGTGAACTATAATGTATGTTACTGGTGAGGGAGAAAAAAAAAAATTGGTGCAGTTCAATGCCCCCTCTCCACTGCCCTCCAAAAACATTACCATTTAGACGTTTCCTCTTCCCCTACTTTATTCTACTCCTCTCTTCCTTCTTTCTCATCATATCCTTTGCAACAAGTTTTCCAGATTCCCTTTGGAAATAATAAATATGAGGTATATTCTACGAAAAGTGTGAACACAGTTTTGTTGTTTTTGTTGTTTTTTCTAATTAAACTCTTAATTAAACCAGCATTAGACACAATGAAAATTAAGATGATGTTTTTAAGCTTAATTTGTTTCAAATTTGGCATAAAGAATTATAACTTACAGCTGGTTAAATGATGGTCGATGTATGATATTGGTGAATAAATGTAGTATGTGAAGTTCTATAAGAAATGAGGCCATCTTTTTCTTTTTAGCAGACTTTTTCTTTTGTTTCTCCTTACAGATAAAAATGTAAATCTGTTATATAATTTCAGTTGACAAACAGATCCATCATATATTGATTTTTTTTCCATAAAATTCATTTAGTAAAGGTATATGGATTCCCATACAGAAAATAGGGTTTTGTTTTGTTTTTTTCCTGAACTTTTCCATATATCACTTCTTCTAATGTTCAGAAAGGACATGTTCAAAGGATATTAGGAGAATGTATTTCTGCAATCTTTCAATCAGAGACAAGGGCAAAACATAACAAAGATCTTTACCTATTAACTCATGCTGCAGAATGTATTGTTTCCGCTCAAGATATTTGTTTTTTTTCAGCACAGGATATATTCCATCTGTATTCCTGAGATGGCTTTTGCATACCGAAGAAAATTTAACTATTTTGCTTCATTCTGCACATGTAGTGCTTTTTGATTAGGACTAGAAAAAGAATTGACTTGGGAATATGATGGAAACATGCATTTTGATGGTTTAAGTTGGCATTTGATACACTACTTAAATTCAAACTTAAATATTTGCCCTTGTAGTGGATTAGAATATTATCAAATCAGAAATATAAATTCAGCAGATTATAGATCTTTGAAATCTCTGCAGTTATATTAGCAGAACTTGTTGGGTACTTGCTTGAAGGTATTTGCCAACTAACCTTATATTTTGTGAGTTAAAGATATATGATTGTCTTTTAATACATATTACCTACTATCTTGTTATATAAAAATGCAGTCATATAAACATGCAACTGCATAAAACTCATAGAGTTCTTATCTATGAAATTGATTAAGTGTTCTGATATGCCCATGGATATCTGTGGCAAGTTCAAAAGGAATGGAGATAAAAATGAATTTTGCAAATGTTGTGACAGGCTGACTGTAAATCAGACAGCTACTTTCAGAGAGAGTATGACTAAATTCTCAGGAGGTGGAATTATTGGTGCCAGGAAACATTATTCATTCTTCACCATGGTCAACTTTGCCTTGCAGTATAGCCAAGGCCATTATTATTTTTAAGTATCTACTTCAGTAATATTCAGCACTCACTTGGAGAAGGTCTATGGACTACTTTTGTGGCAATGTATAGATTTATCATACTGAATATTAACTAGATATTAACGATTCAGGTTCTGTATGTCTGTAGAAAAGAGAAAAAAAGAAAAGCGGAAGAAGAGAGAAGATAAGAGGAAGACAGTGAAAGAGCACCTTTTTCCCCCTCACTGGCTAGGGATATTTCAAGGTCATATGTAGTTTGAATAAATTTTGAAATGTAGCTGCATTTATTCATTATTTCCAAACTCATACAAAAATCAATAATTCTATAACAAAGAAATTCAGTATCATATATGCTGTCATTGGGCCTCACTGAAATGTATGTAGTAAAAAAACTACTCAGTAATGAGTCTCACACCATCTAACCCTTCTGAGCCTGCAAATATTAAATTGTACATTTCAGGAGCCAAAATTTGATTTAAATCTTAGTGTACATTGAATCACATCTCCCACTTGAGATACAATGTCTCTTAAGTGATAAAAAATTTAAAAGGAAAAAAAAAGCTTGACATAGTAGTTATTGGATTGCAAAGAAACTGATAGATAGCAAAGGGTCATAAGCGTTATTGGCTTGCAAGTAAAAGAACTGTGGTATAACAAGAAGTTATTTTCACCAGCCACTCATCCAACTTTTATGCCAAAGATATAATTTTACGACACTTTTAATAGGAATTCTTTAAAGAAAAATCCTTTATTTGCTTGTTCTGTATGCTTATTTTATGTGCATATTTTTGCCATATTTTACGTCAATTTTCATAATTCCTATAGAGTTAGAGTTTCTGTAATGTTTATCGTGTCAATAATATAATGGATAAAAGAACCCAAGAGGTGAGGATGACTATTACCTAAATTACTGTTATGGAAAGAATCAAAGAATGTACAATTTTATTTTATTTTGGGGGGCATAATGAGGAAAAACTCTCTTCTTTGCTATTTCCATTTTATTTCCTGCTCTAATAGTAAGATGAACTAAATTGTGTTTGGAAAAGTATGAAATCCATTTTGAATTACAACACGAGGAAGAGGAGAACATTTTTAATAATATTAGTTTATTATTAACATTTTTAATTAGTTGCATCAGTTCACCTGTTGGAGATCAAAGGTAGGGTTCGGGATGAAAAAGGATGGGAATAAAACTATTGAAGTGAAGGGAAACAAAGAGTATAAGAAGATCACTTCAACTATCATAGCTGGACAGCACTGCTTAGAAGCTTGTTTACACCTGCCTTCACTTCAGTTGTCCTGCATGAAAGCTCTTTTATGTTCTGTTAATTACCTGGAAAGATACTTTTGTCTAAGAAGTTAATAATTTGATAGGGGAGGGGATTATGTGTTTGTTTGTTTGTTTGTTTTATCAGGGTGAAGTCTTTCATCTACTGTTTGCTACAGATGGAGATTAATCCATTCATCTCTATAATTCTCCCTTGTGATTTAAAGAACTATCTTTATTTTCCAATTTGCACATCATAGTTGTTATGTATAAGATTCCCGTTCTTTAAATTACTTTTTCACATAAGAAACTCTTGGAATTTTTTGTTTGTTTGTTTGTGTAGAGAATAGGTAGACTATTTTGATAATATTTTTATGGTGCATTCTGGTAGCAGCTCCCATACAGAAAATGCTGAAATAAAGAAATGGTTATGAGAATGCATATTCTAAATTATCAAGGTCTCCATTGATAGACTTTGTGGAACCTTTGTCATTGCTTCTCAGTTAGAAAATAGCAATTTTACCTAAAGAATTACAGTTATATACACACACAGATATATATTTTTTAATTTCTTCACTCCTTTTATCATTTAATAAAAATATCTGCAGAAGAAACTAGGGTATTTGAGACAGTTAGCAAAAGAGAATGCATGCCATATAATAATGAAATAAAAGGAAGGTGAGAAGCAACACAATGAAGAAACATAAGTGAGATCTCTCATACACATCCTTTCTGTGTATTTCTGGATGAATTTTGTTTGTTTATTTGTTTGAAGTGTTGACATAATGACTAATCTCAGCATCTAGAAATGTTAATCAAAATTGTCTTAAGCAGTTCTAGATATAGACATGTGGATGTATAAATACATATATCTCAAAATAAGGGGTTTCAGGAAGATTACAACACTATTAAATACATATTACCAGACTAAGTTGGGATATAAATATAAAATGGAAAAGATTAATTCTAAATAATGAATAAATAGCTTATTTTCACTGTTATGGTAACAGGCTCTCAACTGAATCTCACCATTACTTGTAGGGCTAGGGGCCTCCAAACTGCTTTTTTTTTTAAAACATGATTTTTTTTTGTTTGAAGCTCTTTGAATATCAAAGGATATGAAAATAAAGAGAGAATTAACATAAAGACATAATGACAAAACAGTATGGGACAAAAGAAAAGGGAAAAGTACTTTGTGTAAGATTAAAGGCTTCTAAATGTAACATGAGATCACTTTTCACCTGCAAAGATAGGCAGAGAGCAAGGAGTGAGAAGAGTTTTGTAATTATATAAAATTAAAATATGAATAACATGATTAAACAGTGCAATTGAAAATAAAAAAGTCTGAATTTTTGCATTTTTTTTCTATTTGCACAATCTACTAGAGATAGGAAAGTCTCCTTGGGGAGGTGGTGGCAAATCTGTCATTTGATTCATTTGGTGCTACAATTGACAAAGCACTTGGAGATACAGGGCAGGGAACAAATTTCCATTAGCAACAGTATGGAAGCATCTAACAATCTTCCTGTTTTTTATTCTGTGATAGACCACAGAATGGTCACCTTATGAAAATAGAGGCCAAGACATTCAAACCCTACTTTTTTCCTTGTCAGTAGGATTCATTCCATTAATCATGCCAAGGGAAAAAAAAAATTATTTTTTTCTATCTGAATTTTCTTGAAATTGTCACTGTGGTATTCATCTATTGTTGAACTTTTTTTTTTTAACATTTAAGGGATCTTGGTTTTCCTGTGACTGCTGCAGTCATTTTAATGCACAATGTCATGAAAGGACAGCACAAAGAAAATATAAAAAGCCAAGCTTGTTGCATATGTATGGCTTGTGAGTAGCTGAGACTAAATTTTGTCGATTTGTGAAGTCTAAAATACAGTTGGGATTACATCAGATTTACCCTTCAACAATTGTAAGAAAAGAGAAATACACATTAAATGTAACTCTATAAGAAACTCATCTCTACTCCTCCTTTAAAGCTATTTTTTCTTGTCTTAGTGTCCTACTTTTTAGCCACACTTACACTGCAGCCATTTAGAACCATGGTATTGAATGTAACAATTCCTATAAACTATGTCAAATGATGTTATTCATTAACCTTGACAAAAATCTTGACATTGATTTGAGCTAATAGATGCAATTGTGTTCACATGATTTCAGCAAACTGGAGCAGCATTACTTTATCAAGTTTTAAGAAAACTATTATTCTGCAGTATTTTTTGACTTTGCAGATACTCAGCTAGTTATAGCTAAGCATGGGAAAGATTGTGCCAATCTTTAGCATAAGAATATGAAAATAAAGTGCCTTCCCATTTAACAAAATTTCAGCAAACAATAATCAATCTTTTTTTCTCAGAATGTTGACATAGCAGTAGAACAAAATTAGGTATTTTTCTCTAAAACATTAAAGTATCATTGATTGGCATACAAAAATTTATTCTGTGCATTTTTATACTAGAGTATTTTCACTAGCCATAAATATGGAAAGTGTTGTACTTTTTTTTTTTTATGTAAAAACAGCCAGGAAACAACAAAGCAAAACAAGGCAAAACAAAAAAATATTTATTTGGTGTTTGGGAAAAGGGAAAAGGAAAAAGAAAGGCAAAGACGAAGGGGAAGAAAAAGGCAAAGGAAAAGGAGAAGGAGAAAGGAAAGGGAACTGGAAAGGGAAATGGGAAGGGAAAAAAAAGTTTAAGGGAAGGGAAAAGGAAATGGAGAGGAGACAAGAGGAGAAGAAAGGAGAGGGAAGATGGAAGGTTGGGAGACAAAAATAGTTTATGGAAATGTACTGCAACGGTAAGAATATCTCTCAGTTAAATATCAGTGTCTAGAGGTCACATCCAGACATATGTAGGAGCTACATGTTGCTATATAGCCCAAAGTCTTCATATGGGTTTTTAATCGGAGGTAGTACTTCACTTTTGGAAATACTAGAGAGCATCAACATTCATTTACAACAGGCTTTTAAACTTACCCTGGTGGTCATTAAAAAGTCTTGTGATTAACAACCCAAGTACTTGTCTCAGCTCTTCACTCCTGATGATTTCTCTGTGAATCAGGGAGGGGAAGGAGTGGAGACCAGAAGCAGCCAATCTTTGGACCTTTGGATCCTCCTTCCCACAAAAGTTCACAGGAGTCCTTTCAGCTCTTGCGACATGATCTTTTAATCCTGTCACCTGCACAGGTCTGCAACCACAAGCCACCAGAATGCTATTGCTAATCCCACAGGACAGTGCTGAACTTTCATGTAATAGGATTAACGTTGCCCAGCTCAACCAGTAAGAAATATGAAACTTCAATAAGACTTCATGCTATTTAGTCCAAGGTAAAACTTTCTAAGCCTTGGTATATTGCAGGTGCATTGGTGTCTGTCAGCCTTCTTAACGATAATGGGAAGCAGGGAGGGCAAGATGGTTGAGAGAGGGAATGCAGGGACAATTGCAAGTGGCTATTGTCCATAATTGTCTCTTTCCTTTTTATACTTAGTGGTGGAATATGCATCCACAGTTTCCTATGGCAAGAGGCTACAGAAGTTCAGTACCTATTTCAGTACCTAGTACTGGTGCTGTGCAGGAGAAAAAGAATTCAGAAATATTTATCCACTGATATTCCAGGAAAATGAAATTACTAAAATCCCGGTATTTTTATTTTTAAAATATTATAGTTATGTATCACTCTACACTACAAGTATATGGTCACTAGAGTGCATCTTTTAAATTTCAAATCATTCTGCCTCTACAAGGATTCATGGACTACTGCACCTGACAAAATATTCACCTATGCCATCTGACAATATTTGATACATTAGCAGTTAGTGTCTTATCTGCAGCAGTAAACTCTTCATGACAAGTTAAGTACTGATAGGCCTGACTTAGTGTGAGCGAATGCAGCAGATTTGTGAAAAAGACATCACACAAAACCAAAATATAGTAAATTTTTTGAGAGCCAGCTGTAAAATTTTGCTTTTCGTCCTTCTTCCTCTATCAGTACTGTAGATTGTAGTACCTATAATCAGTAGAGGTATTTTTCAAAAAGATCTTTAGAATTTCAGTCTGCAGTAACATTATGAAATATTTCTAGGGTTTCACCTTCATGGGGGAGATTACACTAATAAAATTTGTAAATTTTTGACATTGAATTATCTTTGAATTTTTAGAGATCTGTTCCTTAGCATTTAAGGTTTTGAAGTGTTGAGATATTTAAAGGTGATTATTGAGGTCTTTATTTGTTTGTTTGCTTCTACAAATAATGGAATAATACTCTTCAAAAATATAAAAGCAAACTAAATTAAGCAAGATCCTGAAGACACGCTTCAGGTATTTAAGCTAATTTAAAAGGTTCTCCCTCAGTCTTCTCCTTCTCCAGTTTGAACAGGCTCAGCTCCCTCAGTCTTTTCCTCATTTGAGAGATGCTCCAGTGCCTTCATTTTACTGGTCCTATGCTGACCTCTATCCGGTAGCTATCCATCCCTCTTGTACTGGGCTTGGGGCATCCTCATCAAGAGATCCAGCACTCCAAGTATGGTCTCACGAAAAGGGCAGGATCATATCCCTCCACATGGTGACAGTTCTCTTCCTAATGCGTGCCCGCAGATCACTGACCTTCTTGGCCACAAGGGCACATTGCTGGTTTTTGGTTGCCATGTTATCTATCAGAACTCCCAGCTCCTGCTCTCTATCAGGTCAGACCTCAGACTGTCCTGGTGCCTCCCCAGGGGCAGGACTGGTGGTCAGGTGGATTCAGTACCCAAACTGGGTAGAGTGGCCGACACTCTCAAGGACTGCTATTTAGAGGGACCTAGAGAGGACGAAGAGTTGGAGAGTTGTGCTAAGAGAAACCTCATGAGGTTCAATAAGGACAAGTCCAGTGTCCTGTGCCTGCAGGAGAAAAAACGCCAACACTAGTACAGATTAGGGGTTGACCTACTGGAAAGTAGCTCTGTGGAGAGGGATTTGAGAGTCCTGGATGACAAGTTAACTGTGAGGCAGCAATGTGCCTTCATGGCGAAGAAGGCCAATGGGATCCCGGCCTGCATGAGGAGGAGCGTTGCCAGCAGGTCGAGAGAGGGGATCCTGCCCCTCTGCTCAGCTCTGGTGGAGCCACACCTGGAGTACTGGGGACAGTTCTGGGCTCCCCAGCACATGAGGGACCAGAGAGGAACTCCCTTCTAGAGAGCGTCCAGCGTAGAGGGACAAAGATGATTAAGGGATTGGAGCATCTATCGTATGAGGAAAGATTAAGCGAGCTGGACCTGTTTGGCCTAGAGAAGAAGGAGAGGTGATCTGATCAACATGTACAAATACCTAAGGAGTGAATGTAGGGAGGATGGGGCCAAACTCTTCTCAGTGGTGGTCTGTGATAGGAAAAGGAGTAATGGGTACAAGTTGAAACACAGGAAGTTCCACCTCCATATGAGGAATAATTTCTTTCCTGTGAGGGTGACAGAGCCCTGGAACAGGCTGCCCAGAGAGGCAGTGGAGTCTCCTTCTCTGGAGATCTTCCAAACCTGCCTGGATGCCACCTTGTGCTAAGAGCTCTAGGTGTTCCTTGAGCTGAGGGGTTATATATGATCTCTAAAGGTCCCTTCCAACCTCAACTATTCTGTGATTCTGTGAGGACCCTTCACTTGCCTTTACTGAACACCATGAAGTTCCTCTCTGCCCAATAGAGATCTCTCTGCCCATCAGCCTGTCTAGGTTCCTCTGAATGGCAGCACAGTCCTCCGGTGCATTAGCCACTCTTGCCAGCTCTTATCCTACCTCACTGTCCACTGAAATGAGTGGACTCTTCCTGAGCTTGCATACAAGCATGTTATGAGAGATAGCTCCAAAAACCATCCTACAGTCAAGGTAGACAACATGCACTGCTCACTCTTCATCTACCTAGCCAATCATCCCATTATAGAAGACCTTTAGGTTAGTTCAGCCTGATTTCCCCTTGGTGACTCCATGCTGTTCAATATCTACCTTTTCTGTATCCTTTGTCGCTCATTCAAGGAGTGTCCTTATTAGGAATACATCCCATTTTATCAGTAAAGTAAAAATTCCTTGTCTGGTAAGATGCCCTAAAACACATCATCAAGTCCATTTTTTGAGTTCGTTATGTTTTCAATGAGATGTTTTGTGAGATTTGCACATAGCTGAAGCTGTATAAACTTGGTTGTCATCTTGCAGGAGTATATACTTGCAGCTTGATACCTTACGTCAGATTTTAAAATTATATTCATCAAAATACATTCATTATTCAAAGGACTATTGAATAATTATTGTAAGGGGAAGGTGACTACCCTTAATTTACTGATGTTCTTTGTTCTTTCATCGTGGAACTCTTTTTTTTTTCTTTTTTCTTTTTTTTTTTTTGTCTTTCTCTCCTAGACTGGTAAAATTAACCATTATTTCCAACAGTTGCTCTATTTCCTCTTGAGAAAATTGTTTTTCTCTTTTGCCTTGTTAGAATCTAGACAAATGTTTCTCCTACCTTAGGATCTGAAGCACTGTAACAGCTGAGGCAGTAAAGACAACAAGTAGAGATTTCTTTTAGAGAATTTATATATTTTTAGAGCAGTTAGCCTATAATATTTCACTTACTACATTTACATAAATAGCTTTATTTTGACCTTAAATAAGACATTCAAAATGTAACCAAAGCAGTCATGTTAATGCATATTTTGATTGCCTTTGGAGAATTATTTTAATGTACATTTAGTCATCCTTTGTACGTAACATTTATAGTTTTAACATTTAACTTTTCAAATCTGTGACTCAGCACTGGCAAAACACCTAACCAGTTTAATAGTATTTACATATTTTTGTACATATTTTAATTTTGATAAACCACCTATAAGGCTTTACCTTTTACAATGAACAACTGAGGATAAAGCTGTGGCATAAGATCATGTTTCTTTGAAGAAGTATGGATCTAGAGCTCCCTCTACAAGAGCTGCAAATTACATTGTGCATTAATCTCCGTTTCTGAAAATATCATGTATGATTGACTTTGATTCTTCAAAAGGTGAAAACTCTAGAAAAAAACAAAATTGTGAGCATTAGCCCTGAACTATATTCACAAGCTTTCCAGAATACTTTATCTTCTTTTGATTTTTACCGCGTCTTAGTCATCAAAACTCTGTCAGTGTGTGCTTTTTTTTTACTTTATTCCCAAGAAAAAGATATAAAAAAAAGTATTTTATTCCGATGGAATAGAAACATAAGTACATAAGTTTAATTTGTATTATTAAAATGTAGTCTGCTTTTTAGACAATATAGTAAATTTAAATATCATAAACATTACTATACAGAGCTAAGACAATTCAGCTGTGTAATGTAATAGTTATCTTTTGTTGCTATCCAGATGTCAGATGAAAAATTACTTTCTGTTTGCTAAAGATGTATCCATTGACAAAAGTGTATTTCAATAAAGAGTTATGAGACCAAGTCTATTTTTCTCCTGTTCTTGCTAAAATTACAGTACCTGTGAGCTGAGACATTCTTTCGTGGTTGGTTTATTGTGCTGAGAGATGAGAGAGCTGTCACCGGCAATTAATTCTTGCAAATGTCACAGGAATAAAATATATAAACTTGAAGTAAAAAAAAATCACAGTTTTTTTAGCTGTTTGTCTGAAATTGGAATGGTGTGAAGGAGATGCTGAAAGGGTAAAAGCAGATTCCAAGGGAAAATTGCCTATAAATATAAGTTGGCCTACTTATTTCTTATTCTATAGTCGATTATATTTCTTGAGTAATAAGAAGAATGATCAACACATTAGCATAATTGGGAATAGT
>JAUBNY010000185.1:4034641-4046182 GCA_032275445.1 Crypturellus soui
TTATTTTATTTTATTTTATTTTATTTTATTTTATTTTATTTTATTTTATTTTATTTTATTTATTTTATTTTATTTATCTGTTAAGGTCCATATTTTGCACAAAATGCTGACAAAAGAGTTGTTTTGCTAGCTCATTTGTGACTGAAAATCTCTTTAACACTTTTTTGTGACACAAGTTAACACATTTGAAACCTTGTCATCTGGCTGCACTATAACCAAGTGAGAACTAGCACAACTGAGCTAATGCATTTAGATAACAGTGCATATTTTTGCTCCTCCATCAGGATGATGCTGAACAGCCCAGTTCTAAAAGAATGTGCATAAAGGTTAGGGCACTCAACAGGATTCAGATCTCTGAATTCTCTTCTTTATTATTCTGCTGGAGAAGGAGAGGCAGTAAAAGCCAGACACTTTACTGCAGAAGTCCTGAAATGCAGGCAGATAATTGGGGACATATAGGAGGAAAAAGCTTCCGATCTTTTCCCCTGCAGTCAGGTAAGTGTGTCTCTCCATTTTAGATCTGTAAAAGCGAGTATAATATTACCATGCAAGCTGTAGTACAACTATGAGATTTCAACTATCACAGCAAGACAAAGAAATGCTTTGCTCTGCTTTTCAACATTTTTTTCTTTTGGCTGATTTTGTGCCACCATGGGTGTGCCACTTAGCCTGAGAACTTGCTTTTCTGTCATTTAAAATGAAGGCATTACATTTCCCTTACCTACATTTGACAGCCAAATTTAACAAATTATGGCTGATCAATAGCATAGCCTTGAAAAAGTCATATTCTGCAGTCAAAGAATAATGACTTCTGTAGCATGCATGTTATGCATCTGCATCACTTTTGCCCACTGTGTAAACATGAATGAACAAGTAACACCGGGAGGACCACTCAGAACCTTTTCCTGGGTGTCACTGAAAGTGTTTATTTTCTGCTCCCAAAAAACAGGGTCTCCAGAGATTTAAGAGCCTCCTCTCAAGACAGAATTGGTGGCTGATTTGTTTGTTTGTTTGTTTTGCAAAATTTTCTCTTAAGAGAAAGGAAATTTGAACCTAAACTATGGAAGGGTTGTTTTTGCTTTGTGCTACCCATCTTGTGCATTCCCAAAAGAGACAGTCACAATTTAATTTCTTGTTTCAGTGAGAACCTTGTGTGTTTTTTGGAGTTAGTTCCGTTCTGCATTCTTATTTCCCAAATTTCTGCTGAAATATGTCCAAACATGTTATTTCTACAAGGCTCAGCCCATTGAATAGCTTATGTCTTAACTGTCAAAATAAGAGAATAATGGCTTAGGTATTTCAGACACTCATTTTCTTTAGTAGATAGTGAAAGGAAAGCTCTTTTACAAAAACTGTGGATGGACATGTAGGATACTGCTGCCTTCCAAATATTCATACTTTTTTCATGCAGAGATTTGTTCTTCCATTCTGTCAGATTTGTCTCTGAGTTTTGCATTAAGGCTTCTAGAATTATTGCTGATACAAACTGGAAAAGCAGCCTATTACTCTTGCACTTAACAGATGGCTTACAAATATAAAAACTGATTAGCCTTAAGGATACTTTCTGTGAGAGGTATTTGAACATATTTTACCACTCTACTACCTTTTATCACTTCTGTCGAATCTAAGAATTATATTAGAAAGCATCTCAAGAGCTTTCTTTCTTACTAACATCTTAAGAAATTACAGCTACTATATGATTTATATAAGCAATGACTCTCTTCTTTTGTCCCGTGGCAGTCTCACTTCTGGTTTGCTTTTTTATTTAATGAAGGTAAAACTGAAAACAAAAAAATAATGTATAAAGAAAGAAGAAACCAGGAAAAAAATTAACCTGGTCATTCTTAATACAAAAATCCTATCTCCTATTTTGTTGTCAGGTAATATATAGAACAATTCAGAAGAAGAAAACTTTTGAAACAATCTTTTTCTATACAATACAAATTTCCTTTCATGGTAAAATTGCATTTTTTATGCTTTAAACAAAAAACTGACAATGATACTTCTTCTCATGGCTGTGCAATTAAGGTAATTACTTGTGTGCTTCTGACTCAAAACTTTCTGTTTTTTTTTTCTATTATTATTTTAACTCAGCCAGCATATTTGAATTATTTACTTCTATTATTTTCACTTCCTTTTTTTCTTTCTTACAAGGTTAGCATTATTCCTCGGTCTATATTTCACTGGGTAATTCTGACTTGCTCTGCAATGAATATAGCAAAGCGTATTGGTGGGACTGTGTGACAAATTTAGCTTTAGAATCTCATAGGCTTTCAACAATTTAGACGAAAGTCATCCATGTGAGATACCTGAATCTTGTTGTTGTTGTTGTTGTTTTAATTTCACAACAAAAAAGAGGTTAATCATTTGTTATCACTGGCTTAGAATAATTATGCTAGGAATATTCTCATGTTCTATAATTACATCCTGATTTAAAAGTAATAATAATAAAATAAATTACTTAATATAAAGCAGAAAGCACCACAGTGAAGACTGAGTGTTAAGAATAAACAGTTAAGTGGCAGTATGAGCAGACATGGTGTCCACCTGGTCTAATACCCTAGCAACTGGAAACCCACCTAAGATGTCAGAGTTTGTGTTCTGAATAGAGCAGAGGAGGAACTTCCTAAAAGTCTTGTGAGCTCATGATCAAAAGACCCTATATTCTAGAGTTTAAAAGTGACTTAGACTTTCATTTCAGTCTTTATCTTTCTGTTGAATTTCCCTAAACTGAGAGGTTTTTCTTCACTGAATTTTTGAGTCTGAAATTGAGCACAGATATGTTTTAGGCTGACAAGAAGCAGAAAGCAATGGCTTTCTTGTCTAGCATTATTTTTGAAGTGCTTGACATTGCAATCTCAGCATCCTTTTGAGTCTTTTTTATGTAACGTCTATAACATATAGATTCATTTATTCCTGTTACAGCTTTTCATTTTGCACTGCTATTGAAGCTCAGCAAAATATACATACACTTAAGCCAACCAGTTTTATTTTCGAAGAAGTAGCAGTCAATGGAGAAAGTAGCTACATCTATACCCATTTTTTCTTCTAGATAATTGCCCACTTCTGAATAACTTAATGTGCTTACAGCTTTCAAAGAGTTCATAGCTGCAGGAATGGAATTTGAATAACTATTATTTTTAAACCCTTCCTCTTTCCTCCGTGCCCTCCACCAGCATGGAGGACTGCTCACTTTAGATTATTTCAGTCATCTTTATCTGCTTGTTTTTTTCACCTGTTTTATTTTTCTTTGCATTTGTAGACAGATAGTTACCTTAAATTTCATTCTTTGCCGTCAAGGTTTTGAGGAAAAAAACTCTACAACACAAACAAATTTCTGTCCCTGATTTTTCCCTATTCCTCAGTTTTGGCTTTGGCATTACTTCCAGAGCATATATGTCTCTGTAATAAATTCAGAAACACTTCTATATATTTTCCTAATTATATAGTGAAATAAGATTTATTCAAAACATATGTGTGTTCCATTAAACTTTTGTGTGTGTGTGTGTGTGTTAGCTTTAGCTTGCTTCCCACTCACCACTTACCCAGCAAGTATTGATTTGTGGCTTCTGAAAAAACACTCGGTATGGGATATATGTGTATGCATAATTATTACTAATATGATACCGTTGCTATTGCAATCTGATATTAAAAAGAATGATATAACTATTTCTACACTTCTACAAATGCTCTTCATTTTGGACATTATTGTGACTGAAGCAGGGAAAGCATCAAAATTTAGAGTTGAGATTCAGTTTGGAAAGATCACAAGAGGTCTTGAACATGTTTTTATATTTTCAAAACCTTTCAAAACCTCCATTACAGAACAACTTTTGCATGGTTTGATTCTAAATATTTTGTGAAATAAAGGAAGGAAAGCAACTGCCATACAATTCACCTATTCATTTCATTCATGACTAGAACAACGTTCATTTCAAAAGCTTTTTAGATTAAAATTGGACTGCAATTCCATTTAGTTAATACTATGACAAAAGTAAGTACTAAAATCATGGCATAATATTCAGGTAGTTGCCAAGATTCCAGAACATTTCCCTTTTTCTTGAGGTTCTAAGTCAATCACAAACAGGATGAGGTACATACAAGTCTGACTTTCTCTAATGAGACAAAGATAACTATGACATTTTTGCTTGTGATTCTCATTTGGCTGATGTCACTGTGGTACTGGTGATATTCCTAAACTTTGTGACTGAGTAAACTGATATCTGGTGTCTATGTAAATTGAGCTAAGCACACTGTTGAGACATTTAGCACTGAAACTGCAGCAAACTGGTATAATCAGCTGTTGTAGAACATCAGCTTTTCAGATGATGGCCACTAAGACTGTGGATATATGCCCCATTTTGATTTCCTTTCATTTCCTATTCTATTCACTTTTCTACCTAAAAATATATGCCAGGGTGAGAATCAGTGGAGACTACATGATTTAATCCTTGGAATAGCTTAAATAAATGGCTGAGCTTCACACAAATTCCAGTGGTTCGGGGTCTACTGGAAGCACAATTTTTGCTTTTGGACAAAAAAATTAACAACCTCTACCCTCTGCCAACCTACAGAATTAATTTAAGCTGACTTAGTTTCATGTTCAGCTAACATATCCCTGTGGGAAAATAAGGAGTTAGCCATTTATGTACAGGTTGAGGTAAAACTACATTTATTTAGAAATACAAACATGAAACTCTGTAGAAGAAAATAGTTGTGGCTGCTATGGGACCTGAAGAACTACATGGAAGATACCAAAACAAAACGCTCCTGAAAACTTTACAGTGAGCAGAATTTATAACTTTATCAAATAGAATCAGCTGGACTGTATGAATAACACCCACTCTAAATATTAATAATGGAATAAACATAATATTTTAGTCCAATTTTGAACAGATTGTTGAAGAGATTAGAAATTAGAAGCTAGCAGAGTGTTTATACTGCTTCTCTTGACTTTGAATTTTGATAACTCTTTGATAATATTATTTTTCCATTTTTCCTTCAAATAATATATCATTCTATAGCTATGGTTCTGATAGGTTGGTAATTAGTTTTCTCAACATTCAGAAACCTAGGATTGAGATACAAGATAAATGCTATTTGAGATAGCTATCATTTGGATTAGATTCAAAGAGGAATAAAATTGAAAACTTTTAATATCAGAAAGAGAATTACTGTGAGACATATTGTTCAGCCCAGCTACTACTGCTGTGCCTCTATACTGTAGTATCTAGTAAAGCACAGGATATAGATAAATTTAAGTTATGCAGGGCAGGATGATAGGGTTTTTTTTTTTTTTCCAGAAAATCCATCATCTGAAAGCTTTTTATATTGATGAGTCATGAGAGCAATCCTGTGCTAGTCAGTGCAGCAATGCCCAGCAGCCTGACTATCTGCCAGTTTTGTGGGTACTGTTAGCTTTGCGAGATGTGATTTCCTCTGTAGTGAGTGTCATCGTGTTGTCCCTTTCATCCTATCTATGGTGATCATCACAAACTGATTATCTTTTGTGTATAGACATAATAATAGATCAAAATCAGGATTAGAATCAAACCTGGTAGTGTGGTCATTTGTTATGGTTATGACAGTTCATCATGGTGCCTCTTCACTGGAAGTAAACCAACTGGTAAATACATTTTTAAAAAGGAAAAGATAATAGACCTGAGTTAGTGACTGTGTGATTGTGCATATATATGCTATTTATGAATAAACATCTTCTCCTCTTCTTTGACACCATTATAATGGACTCTGTAATTTACCTGCAAAGATGAATTCCCTTTGTGTGTGTGTGTGTGTGTGTGTTTTGCAGGAAAAACTACATAGGCCACTAATGTCATGTGGATAATAAAAATGCTGATAGCAAGTGTTCAAATTGGAATTATAAAGTTCTGACAAATTGTCATTTCTATTCTTACTTTGATTGTCTGGGTTTACAGGGTTTGAGAAGTTTCAAGCATTTTTATGGAATTGCACAATGAAGCTCACTCTAGGCCTTATTACTCCCATTGCAAAGAATAAAGCAGTGCACGTGTGAAATATGATTTATTTTCCAAATCTCTTGATAGAACGTAGAATTATCTAGAGAGGTAGCTTGTCTGAGGGTGGTAAAAATGGGAGAAATAAGTCAAACAAAACTTTAATGTTTTTAATTCCCCTCAGACAGTTTTTTTTGCTCCTGCTTTTGTTCTCGTTTTCGTTTGTTTATTATTTTGTTGTTGTTTTGGAAGAGATCAGATTAAAGTAAAGGTAACCTGAAAGCAGAATGTTCTGTGAAAAGGACAGATATGTCTTTAGCTGGTGTATCAATAATTACTAAGCAGACTTCGTTAACCCAGACTTCTTGAAAATAATCTTTTTTCACTCTCATTTCATTTTTTTTTATTCTTTTTATCTAGGTCTTCGAAATAATCCACACACAGAGCAGCACTGTCAGGTAGACAGACTAAAATTACTTCATCCATTAGATAATGTTATCCTTTTTTTAAGGACAGCTAGACTCAGTTCACCAAAGTTCCTTCTCTAGCCTGTGTTCTTTAATTGTCCAATCATCATGAACATATCTTTTAGGTTTCTTAATGTAGTCTTCAACACCTTCCTCATAAGAGCATATGCAATTCAATATGTTCTTATATATATATTCACTTATGCTAACACATTTTTTTTTTAATTAATGCTAGTTCCGTTTTATTTCTCTTATATTTATTTGGGCAATCTTGTAGCTGTTACAATTGTCCAGTTTTAACATTATTCAGCACACAGTAAAATAGAAAATGGAGATGTGCTGGCATCATATTAATGCCACCATAGATTACATCTTGGCAGAGCTGTTTTCAGGAAGTTTTCTTATTGAGATGATAAGACAACTGCAGAAGAAAAATAAACTGTAGATTTTCCAAATGAAATGGCAAAATTGGGGTGATAAAGGAAAAGATTTTCCTCAAGTTCTAGGATTTATTAGTAAACACACAAATTCAAAAAGCTAAAAGGGAGCTTGATAAACTCATGAAGAAAACCTTCAAGACAGGGATTTTTCTGGGGGTATTTCATTCTCAAGGACCAGTAAATGCACTCCTTTGATGTAGCTTCACATTTTTTTTATTTCCTGTGCTAGATAAGCGTGAATAGATCCGCTGATGTTTTTGAATATATGCATTCACAATATTTGGCAAGAAGCTAAACATTTTAGCTGTTTGAAATAGCAAAGGCTATTTACACCAGAGAGCATCTGTAGATCAAGACTGAGTTAGAGTGACTAGAAGTTGTTTTTAGAAGTCTTTGCTTCGTGGAATCATGGGAGATTTATGAAGCATTGCTCTGCATTTGGTTAGGGCAAAAAGCTTGTTTTCAAATCTAATCTGAACACAATAGATCTAAGAATACAAGTCTTCCAGGAGATTAGTTCCAAATTTTTGTTCACTTTTAAGACACTGTACTAGTATAGTGACTATTTTATCTCCTACAAGAATATTTTCTAAATTGTATCATCTCAAATTTTTCCCCACTGATATGTATCAATCAAATCATTTGTCCTTACATGTTGAGATGTAGAATATTCTGAGATATTGATGATTTCAATGATATTGTTTTATTATTTTTCTAAAATGAATAATTAAAATGTTTGGAGCATGAACATGGAGACATTTACTTTTGAAAGACTGGAAAGACTGCTTTGAAAGAGTAAGTTTCATGCAGCGCATGCCTGCTCCATAGTTAAAATTATTTTCATAATAGAGTAGACATGCTCACCATTTTCACAACGTATTAGCGCTTATTCCCAAGCATCTAACATAGTGGATGCACTGTGTAAATGAACAGCAGCAGAAAGATACTTAAGCACACACAGTTTTCTCAGATTACCAAAAAAACTAGGCAGGATTTACATATAAAAGAGATTATATTCTGTATGCACGAGCTGTAAAACTTTCTCATCTAATCCTTTAAATGCAGAATCCATTTTTTTTTTGCTTGTGCAGTTATTATGGCATATAAGTTCAACTGTTCTGTTTTAGTCTATATGTTTCCTGTAAAAAGTCTATTTTACACCTTTGACAGAGGAGTAAAATAAGCTTTTGAAATTGTAAATCTCATTGAGATGAAAGACAGTTTGGAGGCTTTTTTTTAATTTACTTCTATTGAGAGTAATTTTAATGGTCTAAGTACAACTGTTTTTATTTCTTCTTTTTCTTCTTTTTTCTTTTCTTATTTTTTCCTTAAGTTCTTCAATTAATAGAAAAAAAAATTTATAATATGACTTTTTTTTTCTCATAGAACTTCAATGAGTTGATATTCTTTCAATAAGATTTGTTAAAGAACAAGTTTTGAAGTTAACCCCTTTTGTCAAAAGTATTTCCCCCCACAGGTATAGACAATTTATATTCCCTCAGAGATCAATTACATGTGAAAAGATTGTATGAGTTCTTTCTTTAGGATGATGTAATAAATGTTACCAAAGATCTAACTTTGTTTCAAATCAGCCATTCCTTTTACTTAATCTGTTTTTTTTTCCTCTGTTTTTTTTTTCCTTTTTATCAAAGACCAAAAAAAAAAGATTTTTTTTTCAGTTTTATTCAATGCTATGCAGAAATTAAGACTTCCAATGCTTTGTTTCCTAAAAGAATTTATGTTTGTCCCAATGAATACAAATTAACTTCTAATTTTTATTTGTCTTTTAAATAGTCTATTGATTTATTGTGTTACATATACCTTGGATAGTGCTTTTCAAAACCCATGTATTTTTAGGTGTCTGTTGAATCATTTTAGAACTAGGCTGTCATTTTGATAATATGGGGGGAGGGAGGGAAAGGGAAATAAAAGGAGAGAAAATGTGTTTAGAATTCACTACATGCTCTACTATTCCCCTGGTTTTAGATTGTGCTAGAATAGAAAAAAGGGCATTCACAGCATACTGTCTTTTTAAGGTATACATGATTGAAGGACTGTGGTTATATAGCACTAAACCATCGTGGGATAAATACATAAATAAATAGTTATCTCCATGTAGCATGCTGTTTAGTGACAAAAATAAGTTGGGTATTTTTTAAATCATGGAGAGAGAGATCTAACTCTGAGAAGGTAACATTACTCTCCTTATCTCCTCTCTTTTATGAAAAAAAAAAGAAAAAAAGGAAAAAAAGCAGTGTTCATACATCTCATTAAATTTTCTGCAATTTTTAATGATAGATGCTAAGTGAGACTGTTAATCTCTCTACAGATCAATGTCTTTTTGTTTTGTTTTGTTTTGTTTTTTTGCTTCTTTTTTTGGCAAGAATTTTCACATATGCTATATATTTAAAACATAATTTAAGCTGCAAATATAAATTAAAAATTATAGGCAAAATCACCACAGGGCATTGAAGTTATATTTAGCACACATTCTATGAAACATTATCAGCAAACCTTTTAGCATTTGGTACTCCAAAGTAGTTTGTATTCAACACAAAGATAAACTTTCCATATTTCAGTGCAGTTATGTGAACTCTTCCTTCCAATGTAATTAGGATTTTTTAGTTAATAAACAAAACGTGTTTTTCTTTAACATGTTATACTTTGTTTCTATTTCATTTGCACTAATGATTTTTGTCTGGAATATTTGTGCATTATTCACACATATCATACTCATAAATTAAATGGCAATTTTATAAAAATATTATATATAGTTTTCAGTTGCTGTTTTCTATTTTGATATGTCAATGACTGATGTGGGTGTTTCCCATGAGGTTTTTCCCCAAATGCACCTTTCTTTCAAATGCATTTGATACCTTTCTGGTTAAACATACCGTAATAAGATTTATCTCAAGTGGTCCCTCCATTACTCAGGTATATCCACAGGTAGTGTTTTGAGATTTTCAACAGTTTACAGACTTTCTTCCACTATGCATACGTCTATGCATATAGGAAAGCAAATTAGACATAGTGAAGAGTATGACAAAATTTGTTGTGGTTTTAAACATTCAAAAAAACATAATCCATTGATTAGGAAAAAAGAAAAAAAGATGCTACAGACTAGAAAGATTTTTCTTTTCTCTTTACTTTTACACTGGATCATACCAGAGAAGAAAAATAACATTTCTGACATATCCACAAGGGATCAGTGCTATGTGTGTGCGTGATCTCTCTTCCGATACATAAAAATAATGCTTTATTAGTTTTACAGAGTGTGAAGTATTAACAAAGTATTGAAGGGTTCAGGAGGACCAAAACCAAAATAGAAACTTGATAATATAATTATGTTTCTGGATAAACTTATAGTTGATTTTCATCTTAAAACTTGCCTGGATTTCTTGATCCCTCATCTAAAAAAATATATGCAGTTGAGTTTAAAGAGGAACAGAAAAGGTTAAGAAAGATGCAAAAACTCATTTAAAAGATGCAAGAGGTGGAATTTAGGAGAAAAAAAAAAAAGAGAGAAAGAGATGAAAAATCTACCAAGAGTGCTTAAACGGATATAGAAATAAATCTGTCTGGAAAAAAAAAAAAAAAAAAAAACTGAGATAAAAACTGATAGGGCTTGAGAGAGTACTCAGGGGCAGTATAATACCAGCTTGCTGTGTTCTGTTTTGTTTTTTTTTTTTTTGGACATCAGATTTATGGACACTGTGTTTTCTTGTTTGTATTTCTTTCTGCAACATACTTCTTCTCATTTGCAAGAGTTGATTTTTTTTTGCAAGGGCAGTGTGAATTGTTTTTTGCAATTTTTTGATAGGAAGAAAGAAGTAAGAGGAAGGAAACATCAACTGTAATCTTTTCCTGCCCTTTATTTGTGTGTAGCAGTTTTGACGTGATGCAGACAGATTGAATCTTTATACACAGTTACTAGGAAGAAAAAAAAAAAAGACAAAATACTTCTCAAATATATCATGGAACAGGAAGCCAAAATAGAAGATGCGAAACAGGAATTTCGGTCAATAGTGCCCAAAACCGAGTATCTCTCTGTGTGTGTGCCAAATTGCACGAAACCTTTATTCACTGAAGAGTTCCTGTCCTGGACAATGATTCCTATTAAGAGCATTTTTTTTTTTTTTTCCTCTCTCTGCCTCCCATCTGTTTTTTTTTTATGGAGTAGGTAGGATTTTTCAGGCTTTTTAGGACTTTCAAATGCATACCTTGTGCTTGCTCAAATACCTCCCGAGAAGAGAAGGAAGTCAGTGTTTCCCAGGATCAAAGATATATATATATGTCAGACTATGTGCTGTTCATACTTTCTCCTACATATTGAGTTGAAAATTCCAAATTCTTCAGCTGTGCAGAAACTAAGGAAAGTAATTCCCTTGTGCTCTGGCCTCCTTATTTGCCACTCTTAAAATTCTCATTTTTCTACCTGCATTCACAAGGTTGTCAGCAAGAGATTTTTTTTCTCATTTAGAGCATGGCAGATATTAAACGCAAATACAGTTAATATTATATTATAAACAATCTTTCAAATTACATTATTTCATCTATTGAACCTTCTATTTTAATCATTTGTCATCCTTCCAAAACAAGAAGGCAGATATGTGACCTAATACAATAGAATCATAGAATCACAGAATGCCTAAGGTTGGA
>JAUBNY010000185.1:4046618-4067097 GCA_032275445.1 Crypturellus soui
CTAAGGTTGGAAGGGACCTCTAGAGGTCACCTAGTCCAACCCCCCTGCACACACAGGGCCACCTAGAGCACATGGCATAGGACCGCATGCAAGCGGGTCTTGAAGATCTCCAGAGAAGGAGACTCCACAACCTCTCTGGGGAGCATGTGCCAGGGCTCTGTCTCCCTCACTGTCAGGAAATTTTCCTTAAGTTCCTGTGGAACTTTGATGCTTCAGTTTCTGGCCATTGACTCTAGTTCTAATCAGTGGCCACCACTGAAAAGAGGCCTCTTCACTGCATTCTCTCCACTGCCATCCTCTCCACTGCCTCCTTTTGTTTTCTCTCTGATTTTACCAGGAATGTGAACTCTTTGATGGTAGCTCATTGATGACACAGAAGTTGGCCTGTGGCCAACTCAAAACACTTTGGAATAGTCATAGTTGTCACAGCTGCTTTAAGTCTATCTACATGGGATTGGTTCTCTCTCATGGCAGGGGCATACTGAAGTGAGGCTGAAGAGACAAAGCATTTATTTAGGGAGTATTATATAGCTACCTCTTCTTCCAATTATGAATAAATGAATAGAAAGCTTCTGGTACCTTTTGAATAAGGACAAAAAAAATGCTTTAAACAAGTTGTGTTACTTTTTATCATTTTGCTCAATATAACCCTATGTTTTGAGTGTGCTTTTTGTTGTCATCCCCTTACTCCCTCAGTTAAAAGAATTAGGCATGATTGATTCTCAGGAAACTACAAAAAAGACTAGAAAAGTGAATACCTAGTGACCTCCTGAAGACAGGACAGGAAATCCTACCAAGACAAAAGAAGCCAACTAAATCATCATTTCTACTTTATAAGCATCCAAAATTGCTGTTAAGAAGACAGAAATGCTGTCTTTTGATTTTCCCTTCCACTAACCTGTTGGTCTGTTTTTGATATTTGGTAGAGCAACAGAAAAAAAAGAGTAACTAGGGATAAAGCTTGTGTACTTCTGAAACTTAAGCACACAATACAGATAAAGGAAAGAATGTTAGGACATAAGCACATATAAATAAAATAGAAAAACAAAGTCAGCAGGCAGTTGGCAATACCCTTTTCTTTCTTGACTTAATAAAGCCAGGAAAGTGGAGAAAAGAGGGAAAAAAAAGGACAAAAACAAATAAATGATTTAGAATTACAGGACATATCTGAAAGCTGGAGGCTTCCTGCTTTCCTACAATGGCATTCAGACTTTCCTGGTTAGTGTGAATGCTGCTGGTGTTTTGAGTTTACATCCTGTCTTGAAAATCAATTAAAAACAGCTGGTCTGTAATTTTACGTTTGTAATGAGGAGTTCCTAATGTTATTAGAGGGGATTTCCTCCTCCTCCCACTCATGTCTGAACATTTTGTTATCTGCAACATGGGGTCTCTTCTGACTCTGATCTGTGCACAGAGCTCCAATTAATGTTAATAGCAATTCCCAGTGTGAAGTAGAAGAAAATATACCACACAAGTTAATTTATACAACCTCAGATCCATCAACTGAGCTAATGGACTTTAGTCTTTCTGCTACTGCTCAAGATTCTTGGGTTTAAAATGCTGATGTTTTTCTGATTTGAGAATTGTTTTGATGTGTATGCTAAAATTTTTGCTGAGCTAAATTTGAACCAACATTCCAACCCTTTATGGCTATTTAAAAGCTTCTCCCAGGCACAAAGAAGTGAACTTTTCTCAGGCAGCTGGAAAACCGTAAATTCTTACTCTGCATTATTCCTGGTTTCTCCGAAACTCAGGAGCTGGGAAGCAAAATTGTAGGGTGTGACGAGCTTGTGCCTATTAGGAACAGGAACCAGAAAAATAAGCTCTGTGTTGTGCCCGGGAGAGAGTGAGGTTTCAGTCACTCTTTTAAGTAGAAACAAGACTTTGGATCTCTCATAAGTACTGTTGGTGAGTTTCGTAGAACAGTGTGACCTTAAGTGCCTGTACTTCCACATTACTCTACTTATACATAACAAAGTTAGTCTCAAACTAAGCATTCATACTCTACTAGTGGAATGAGCAAAACTACTGTGAGTTTTGCTAAAATGATGTTTTGTACTATGCTTTGCTGTTTGTTTGCTAAAAATTAGCTCACTGCTAGTGTGGCACTTAACAACTATCTTTCTGAGATGCGTCTTGCAGCTGAAGTAGATTATAAAAAAGAAAGTATATTAGTTTTACTGTTTAGTTTTAGAAGAAAAAAATTCTTAATCTCTCTACAAACATTAAAAGGTTTAAATCATCCATTTGTAAGCCTATTTTGTTTCATTACTGTGTTTGTTTACAGGCTTTTCTATATTATTAGAATTATAGAACATCACCAGATGGTAATGAGCTTCTGACCAAAAGACTTTACAGTACTCACCATATCCTACTCTGCAGTACAAATTATTCATTTACTTTCCTTATGCAGATAATAAAAAATATTTTTTCTATGAAAATATAGTTATAAACATAAATGAGAAGCTGAAATACAGCTTTTTTCTTTCTTTTTTCTTTTTTTTTCCTCCAGCTGCTTCACAGCTGAATATGGGAATATGGATTACCCTCACAGTAAAGAAGTTCTTCCTCCCATGGAAATGGAACTTCTTGTGTTTCACTTTCTACCCATTACCCATTGTCCTATCTCTGGCCATCATCAGGAAGAGTTTGGTGCCATTCTCTTTACATCCTCCTCTATTTATATATGTTCACCAGATCTCCTCTCAGTCTCCCCTTCTCTAGGCTAAACAGGTCCAGCTCGCTCAGTCTTTCCTCACATGATAGATGTTCCAGTCCCTTAATCATCTTCGTGCTAGGCTGGACCTCTCTACAAGCTCCATGCGCCCCTTGTCCTCGGGTGCCCAGAACTGCACCTGGTGCTCCAAGTGTGGCCTCACCAGAGCTGAGCAGACTTTCAGAATCACCTCCCTCGACCTGCTTTATCTTTATCCTTTACCTCTCCAGGTCCCTCTGAATGGCAGCACAGCTTTCTGGAGTGACTGCTAGTCCACCCAGTTTTGTATCATCACTTGCCGAGGGTGCACATTGTCCTTACATCTAAATCATTGATGAATACGTTGAATAGCACCGGACCCCATACTGACCTCTAGATAATGCATTTCTGAAACTTAGGCAAAGGTTTTTCTTGCCTTATATGTGTTTTATATTTTCTTAGAGATTCTGCATAAAGAATTAGACTCCAATATATGTCTTACATCATGCTGTTTTTATGAGGTTGTATAAATACACCCATCTCAAAATCAATATCTGTATGAATCTGTGTGGATCTGATCCATCATGCTTTGAAATCAATGCTGTCAATGTAAGCCATAAGTAATAGAGAAAGACAAGAGAGATGTTACCAATCAGTAACATAATATTAATAAGCAGTATATAATATTCATATTTTAATAACATAGTCAGCATATAATTCTTTACCTGAGCTTCTTTGACTCCTGTGGTAAAAGATAAGGACTTTCATATTTAAGATGTATGATCATTGCATTCCCAAAATATATAAGCAGGTGATGAATTACAGAGGACTGGAAATATTGACCACTAAAGCATCAGTGACCTGTCTTCTTTGGCAACTCTGTTTCTGGAATAAGAGAAGTTTGGTAATAGGTAACCCATGAAAATTAAGATATGAATTGAATATTAATATGTGAAATTTATTTTTATAGCTACTGACGTCTGCATTTTTTACCTTCATCATTTGTACATGAATAAGCATTTTCAAATATTCATTATAATTAGGTCTGTATTATCCACATGAAAAACACTTGAATTTGTTGCATTGAAAGAGTTAGGTGAATTTGATTCCTACAGAGAAATTTTATTGCAAAAGAGCAGTTGATATATTTTTCTATATTTATTTATTTTAAAATGATATATGTAGTCATATAGCTGTGGTCAAAATTGCTAATACTATTCTTGGACTTGTAAAATTCATGTTAAGTATACATCCTAGTACACAGATTCAGAAGTTATTTTCAGGTCCAGGTAGATGAATATACAAAGGAATATATCCTTTTTAATAATCTCTAAAGAATCACTGGAAGATTGCATTTTTCACATCTTGAAAAAAGGTACTGAGGTTTTTGTCTAATGAGATGTTCGAATTGTTAACGGGAATTATTTGATCATGCAAACTGTATTAGGAAATCTGCTGAGGCTGTTAAAATGTATTTCAGCTTTTCTCTGGTAATTGCTAGAATGAACAATTAGTATTCATTCCACTCTACACTAGACCCGATCTTGATCCAAGAAATAAATTGAAAGTAATTGATCTACTGTTTACTCAGTTAACAGTTAAACAAATTTTAGAACATTTATACTGGTGTATAAAAAAACTGCTGTTCAGAAATGCTTTAGATGTTACTTAAGAAATTAGAGGAATTCATAGTTAGAGCTCTTAAAATTGTATTTATAGTAAACTGCCACTCTTTTTAGGAAATCTGAAGTGATTCAGTATAAATACTTATTTAAAAGGCTAGAATCCTGAAAAGCTTTTTTTTTTTTTTTTTTTTTTTTTTTTTTTTTTTTTATAAGAGTGGTGACTAAACACTTGTCTTCCAAATTGTATTCAGCTATATTGCCTAGAAGATATTTTTTTCTTACTTGGCAAAGACCTATATTTTATGTATCAGTTGTGCTGTTCAAACATCTAATAAAACTTTTTGTATCATTAACATGTCTGCAAAAGCTATTCCAGAGCAATGATTTGCTTGGTTTTTTTTGAACAATTTGTGGTCCAACTCTATATTGTTAACAAAATTCTTCAAGGGCTTGGACTTTCACAATGTATTTCTGTGGGGTTTTTGTTCATTTGTTTTGTTTTATTTTGGGTTGTGTTTGCTTTGTTGGTGGTGGTGGTGGATTTATTTTTTCTAACTGGGAATATTTGAAGTATGCTTGTAGACCTAAGATTTTGACATTGTTTTCATGAATATGAAGTACTTCATTTGTTCTCTCTCCTGTCTAATTTAGCTGAAGATATTGGCTACTAGGCCATACATAATATCAGGATTCTCAATGAGTAGTTCTTCTGGAGGTAGAGGTAAATTATCAGGAGCTACAGCTTTTCCTTCCCTCCACCTAGCTAAAACTCTACAGAACTTCATTTCCACTATTTTTCATAGACTGCAACAATGTACTGTTGAGATATATATTCTTAAATAATTATATGCCTTTTCAGATAGACATAAGGCAATATTTCAAGACCTATTTCTTGATTTTATATGAATGTGTGTTGCTAATATAAGAATTTGGTGTGGGAAAAACAAAATCCAGATGCATAATGATGAATTTAAATACAAACTTTTATACTCTAAAATTTTCTTCTTAATATTTAAATTAATTTTGATTATGTGGAATATGTTTGTGTATCAATGGTTGCATTGATAATGGTCCATTTTGCAGACTGAAACAATAGAAGTGTGTTTATAGAGAACCCACATTAAAAAAATATGTGTATACTACCAAATAGTTTAACTCTTTTAGTTACAGTTTCTAAAGGACTATTTTTTTTTCTAGGAAGGAGACAATACACTGAATATTTGTAGATCTTGAACTGAATCAGAAAGTTCTCCAATACTTTGTGGTCCTGAGTCTGATGAATTAATTTATTGGTCCAAAACAAGAAAATGTGTAAGAAAGGAAAAACACATATAAAAAAAAACACATGTAATAAGCTGCCAACATCTATTCTTAGGTTTGCCAAATGAATAATATATATATTTTTAATTATATATATATATTCTAGCCATTCTGTATCTCACTGATTTTTTTTTTTTTGGAAAATCTTTTCTAGAATTGTGTGGGTCTATTGAATTACGGGAAGCAACAAAACGTTTGCTAAGAATGAGGGAAATCATTCTCAAGCAGAAATCTTTGTATTTTTTTCTGCAAAACTTTTTTTAAAATCATAAATAAAAAGGAGGAGAGAGGTGATCTACTGGAAAATAAAAAAATAGGACAGTGAACAAGATGCTTCCTGAACAGAAACAAGAAGAAGGGAAAGTAGGATTTCCACAAGAGTTGTAAACATGCAAAATACTTTTCATCTATCTACTTTCAAATCTTTCTTTGCTGCATTTTCCTGCATCCCTTTTCTGTAGACTGAGTCATTAACAATTTTCAAAATGTTCTAACTCAGTATATATATATTTTAAACATCAACATATGAGAGGATGAAAACAAACAAACAGAAACACTTCTGCAGTGCAACAGTAATTGACAAGACTTCAAAAGAAAGACAAAGTTCCTGTTTCTTGATAAAAGCTAGTTTGAATAAGTAAATTAAGAAGAGGTTTTCTAAAAAAAAAAAAAAAGTGAAATAGTAGTGTTTCACAGAAGTAACAAAACCAACAATAAAACAGACAACCTATTCCAAATTGCACACTCTTCTACCGCTCTTAATTTTTTTACATTCTTTGTTCATAAATGTCTATAGGGAGAAATACCAAGCTAAACCCACCTCCCCCGCAGCACACGCATGCTTTTCATTTTTTTTTTTTCAATCCCTTAGCATTTGCCTGAAAATGCTTTAGCTCATGCCTGAAAAACACATTCTGGCTATAGAAACAAAGGGAAAATACCTGTACATTCTCTAATAAATTAAACTCTTTGGTGACACCCATTACTATTCTGCTTCTGAATTCCAATCTTCCTTTGATTTAATGTATGAAGTTATAGGTACTGCCCTGTATATATATCTTTGTGAATTTTTTTCTATCCAGACTCAAACCAGTTGATAGACTTTTTTTTATCCATCAAGATTTATTTCCTTGTTAATAGTATCACACAGTTCATGTTAGTATTAAGTAAAAAAAGTAAAATGTGAGAGAATAAAATGTATTAGAAAGGACCACTTGTCATTTGTAATACAGCTACATCCTGTCATATATTTACTTTTTCTTATCTAGGTAGTAATGTCTGCTATACATCTGAAGTGAGTTATTTTGTGAGGTTGGCATAAAGCAAGCAGGAGGTTAATAACAATATATGCTCGTCAAGAAAGCATTGGATTCTCATTTTTGCCTGTAATTATTTTCAGTTAATCTCTTAGTTTAATGTCACAATGCAGAGCAGTTTAACTTTTCCCATTTAAATGGCAAATTATTTTTTTACAAGTACTAATTTCTGCATATTCCTTTTTCTCTGATTCTAGATGTGCACTTAATGGTTCAAAACAGCTTCTCACATTTTTTGATATTATCTATAATGCATAATATTGACATACCATCTCAGCCAAATCAAATATTGGAAGATATATACCTTTGAGCTAAAACTTTCCAACCTTATAGAGCTAAGAATAGAATATAAGTAGCATAGCATTATAAAATATTTTGAATTCTAGATGATTCTGAAAATATATCTTTTTGTGCCTGTGTGCTATATTGAAAAAATATTTTGAGTTCCTTAAGCACTTAAGACTTTGAAAAATCAATCCAGTTTCTAATTCATAATTTATTAATTCAAGCTATTGGCTCTTGTCTTCTGAAAAATTTTAAACTGAAGTGTTTGAAGTATGCAAGACTTTTTTGTTTCTTTGTTTTGTTACAGACAGTTATGCCTAAGTGCTAGTGCTATTTTATGCTTATTACTCCAATAATTCATAACTCTTCTGTCTCAGAATTATCTTTTGGAAAAGTCCAACTGCTATACATGTTAGTGAAATAAACTGTTCTGCATGTATCTAAGTGTTTTATAAAATTGTCTTTAAGTTCAGCTGGATTCTTAGAGCTGGATTTTGTGATTTGTGGAAGCTGTTTGCTTTTAACATTTGACTAACTTGGAGTTATTTTGACTATAATGGCTTTCTACTTAAAATTTGAAAATTTCTTCATATTTTGTATGTAATAGACAGCATCAAATATTGCAGATGATAGCAAGAAATATTAGTAAATTATTTTCAAAATTATGCAAAAAATTTTACCAATAACAGAGATTATCTAATGTGATGACTTCATATGATTCACTAGAATATGTTATATAGCTATGCAGTGAAACTAGGAAATTGGATAAATTAAGGAAAACTAATATTTTCTCCTTTTATCAAATTATGTTGAAGTGTGCCTTTTGAAGGGAATTGAAGATGCATGTGTGACTGCAGGGCCAGGATCTCATTGCAATTCCTGAGACATGGTGGGACAGCTCTCGTGACTGGCACGTGGCCATGTCTTTAGGCTTTAGGCTTTTTTCAGGAAGGATGGGCCTGTAAAGCAAAGTGACAGAGTTGCCTTTTACATGAGAGAGCAACTGGAAGGCATGGAGCTCTACCTAGGGGAGGACAAAGCACAGATCAAGAGCCTGTGGGTGAGGATTAAAGGGGCACAATACTGCCCCTTTAATCTGACCAGGGAGAGGAGTGGATGAGGCCTTCTACAGGCAGCTGCAAGTAGCTTTGCTATCACAGGCTCTGGTCCTTCAAACACCCTGATGTCTGCTGGGATAATCATACCACTAGGAGCAGACAGTCCAGGAAGATTCTGTAGAGCATTGCAGATAACTTCTTGATGCAGGTGGTTGATGACCTAACAAGGAGACGGGCACAGCTAGTTCTGATAGTAACATCTAATGAAGAAGGCCAAGGCCTGCTTGGAATTAGAGTTAGCAATGGTTGTCGGGGACAGCAGGGAGGGCCTGTATAAATACATCAACAGCAAAAGGACGACTAGAGAAATCATCGAGAGATCATAGAGAGCAGGGGAGGTGCCAGAGGACTGGAAGAAACCAATATCACTTCAGTCTTCCAAAAAGGCAAGTGGGAGTTGCTGGGAAACTACAGGCCGGTCAGCCTCGCCTCTGTCCTTGAAAAGGTGATGGAGTAGCTCATCCTAGAGACCATCTCTAGGCACATCAAGGAAAAGAAGGTGGTCAGGAGTAGTCAGCATGGACTCACCAAGGGGAAGTCGTGTTTGACGAACCTAATAGCCTTCTACGATGGGGTGACCGACAGGCTGAATGATGGTAGAGTCATGGATGTTGTCTGTCTTAACTTCAGCAAGGCTATCGACACTGTCTACCATAACAACCTTATGGGGAAGGTGAAGAAGTATGGATTAAATTAATGGACAGTGAGGTGGATTGAGGACTGGCCGGATGGCAGAGCCCAGAGAGTGCTGATAATTTAGGCTGAGTCCAATTGGACGCCTGTGACCAGTGGTGTTCCCCCAGCGACCAGTACTGGGCCCAGTGCTCCTCCATTTGTTCATCAATGACTTGGACAAGGGGACAGAGTGCACTCTCAGCAAGTTTGCAGACGATACCAAACTGGGTTGAGTGGCCAACACTACTGAGGGCTGTGCCGCCATTCAGCAGCCATCCAACCTAGATGGGATATAGAGCTGGGCAGAAATGAACCTCATGAGGTTCAATGAGGAGAAGTGCAGGATCCTGCATCTGCGGAGGCATAACCAAGACAGCTCCGTGGAGAGGGATTTGGGAGTCCTGGTTGACAAGTTAACTGTGGGTTTGCAATGTGCCCTTGTGGCCAAGAAGGCCAATGGGATCCTGGTCAGCATCAGGAGGAGTGTTGCCAGCAGGTTGAGGGAGGGGTTTCTGCCTGCCTCCTCAGCTCTGGTGAGGCTGTACCTGAAGTATTGTGTGCAGTTCTGGGCTCCCCAGCACAAGAGGGACCAGAGAGGGACTCCCTTCTAGGGAGGGTCCAGTGTAGAGGGACAAAGCTTACATCTATCATAAGGAGAGATTAAGCGAGCTGGACCTGTTTAGCCTAGAGAAGAAAAGACTGAGAGGGGATCTGATCAATATGTATAAGTACCTGAGGAGAAGATGAAGGGCCAAGTTCTGCTCAATGGTGGCCAGTGATAGGACAAGAGGTAATGGGTACAAGTTGAAACATAGGAAGTTCCACCTCCATGTGTGGAAGAATTTCTTTATTGTGAGGGTGACAGAGTGCTGGAACAGGCTGCCCAGAGAGTGAAAATCTCCTTCTCTGGAGATCTTCCAAACCCACCTGGATGCCATCCTGCGTCAAGAGCTCTAGGTATCCCTGCTGGAGCAGGGGCATTGAACTAGATCTCTAGAGGTCCCTTCCAACCTCAGCCATTCTGTAATTCTGTGCTGAATGAATTACTGTTAGCATATAAACCTGGAATTTCTATTATGAAGTTCTCAATACCTGTTATTTTGTTTAAAAGCAATGTAAAAATGCTTTGTCTTTTTTTTTTTCATTGTCTATATAAGGTATCTAAACTTTGGATCTTCTAGAGGTTCTGAATACAGAAGACCAATAAATATTCCTTAACTTTCAGAAAGAGAGAAATTGGTACAAATTGAAATGCTGAGAGCGGTAACTAACAGGAACTACTTTGAAATATGATCTTCTGGGACCTCCTGGACTACATTATAGTATATGATTCTATACTAGATTGCAGATCAGTTCCTTCTTCCAGAATGTTGGACATAGAAGAATGGAATGTTCCAAGTATTATGACTCAATGTTTAGCATTCATCTAATGTTATGAGGTCTGAAAGTGAGAAAGTGTTTGTTAACTAGTCTGTGAGCAGTGTTTCAAACTCGTCAGGCTCTAGCTGAGGTTAAGAAACGAAATCGTCCAGCCCAAAAGAAACTTACTTTATGGCAGCTCCAGTCTTCAAGATGGCTCATTTTGTGAAATGTTTCTTTACTTTTACTAACTCTAAAATGATTCAAATGGTAGTGGAATACCTGCCAGTCTTAGTTAATGCAGCATTCATTTTTAACACTGAAACAGATATACATTAAAAGATCTCACACATTAGGCAAACCTTGTGCTAAATATATTGTTTGTTTTATTTACTGCTTGCTTTTGGTTTTATGATTATTATTTTTCTACTTCTTGCTAGTTCAACCATCCTTATTTTCAGTTTAACAAGTCCTTGGATATTAGATGTATTTGCTTCTAAGGTTATCTTAGAAATTTAATTGGACAAGTTAGCATGCTTTGGCACATGAAAAAGATATACAACACATTTCTTTTGGCCATATTTGCCATCTGCAAATGACCTAGTTCCTCACCCTAGTACTAATGCATGAAGTTCTACTGTCTTTATTTCAGTACTGGATACAACATTATGAGTGAAGTACTGGGTCAGGGAAAATGATTTAATTTTCAATTGTTTCTTTTTATGGGTGGGTCAATTTATGAGCAGTAAGGAAAAACAGTAAAATTGCTGATATGGTAAACTAGTCAGAAGTCTAGTACAGTCAAAAGTCTGAGTGAAGAAACAATGAGTTGAAGGGGAAAAAAAACTCTTCACAGAAGACCACTGGCCAGTCTTTACATAGCCCTCTTGATACTTCTCATTTTCTGTTTTACTGCAAATAAAAATCTAAATATTTTTATTAATTTCTTTTTTTTTTTAATATGCCCATGTAAGATACCTGAACTTTGGGAAAATAAAAAGGAATACAATTAAAGGGATTAAGCTACCTAGAAAATAAATTGGACAATCTTTAGTAGTATGGCATATTTTCCTCAAGATTCTGCCTATCTATTTTCTAGTTCTTTAAAATTAGTTTCAACAAATTAGTTTCAACTCTAAGTTTTTAGTACATTTGCCTATGCTGAACAATGTTTCCTATAATATCTTTAACCAATTATGTTATAGTTGTGATAATAAGTCAAGTACCTTGCAGTTGCCAAGGTACTTGACAAAATCATTTGTCGATCAGCTAGCCAAAATTGGTGATGTCCCAAATCCAGAAAACTGAAGCAGAGCAAAAGAATAATAGACAACAGTGTACACAGGACCCTTGTAATGAAATGTGTTTTTTTTTTTCTTCTCCTTCCTTTTGTTTTAATTTTAAGCACGTACTACTGTTTTTTCATGCTGTTTTGTCCTGGAGTAACTGATCTCTTAAGCATATGTGGCAGGAGATGGCTACACAGATCACAAAATGTCCCCGTGTGAAAGAAGCTCAGAAAATAATAGTCCTTTCTGAGATATATTCTATCTTTGGGAATGGTGTTCCTAGACATATCCCTAGAAAGTTTGCCTACTGCATATCATTAATAAATGTATGAAGTTTTCAAATTTTACTGTGAGAACAGCAATCTTTGCATAATTCCATCATTGCCCTTCTGGGCTTTCCAGAGAAGGTGTTGTCAATCATTTGCCAGTAGAGGGCTGAGAAGCAGTCTGGGAACATCATAAAATTTATTTTTACTAGTTACCTAAGCCAAGGTTTGAATAAACCCAGATCCTCTAATCTGGAAAGAAAGAAAAGTAAAAAAGCCTAACTCATTTTAACAAATCTCTCAAAAGCAGTATCTTTTTGTTAGATTAATAATATATGATATTTTTTGCCTTGCATCTTTTGGAAATTGGTAATCACAGGGGATTAGTAATAGTTATCCAGTGCTTAAAGAAAAAAAAAAGTGTCAGGTTCAAAATATTTGCTAGGACATATTAGTATGCCTATCTTGAAATAGTTTAACCAGTGAAAACTCTATATCTGACTGATTTTAATATAATTATTAATTTAAGGAAATCCTATCTTGCTAAAATATATTTTCATTTCAAAAGTGAAATTTAGCCAGTATGTTGCATGTACATCTGACATACGAAACATAAGTATGTCATAAGTTCTGTGTGTGTAAAGGAAAGTCTGAATAACAAGATAGAATATTTAATCTAGTGCTTTTTAAAATTTGCTATGTTATATCTGCAGCTATTTGATATCTGCAGCTTTCACTGCTAAGTGTTACAGCTCAGGTGACTTTTTTTCTTCTTTTAATTAAACGAAAACTATTAGATCCATGATGATATAACTGCTTGTCACATACAGCATCTAAAACAGAACTCATTATTTAAGTTAAAATAAGGGTAAGCAAGCATTTGGAAAGAACAGACCTTAGTATGTTCTTACCTCTTCTCCACCAAGATTTAGGGGCTCATACCATGTTTCAGGGATTTATAAAGAAAGAATTAATTACACATCTACTACAAACCAATGGTTTGTTACAATGATTTCAGTTGTCCTTAAGGAAAAATCCATGCTATAAGAAATGGCTTTGGAAAGCCTGTACATATTTTAGCAGTATTCTTGCAAATTACTGTCCTTAAATGGAGTTAATTATGGGCAGACATGCTAAGCATGTAAAAAAAAATACATATGCTTTTGGGAGTAGTTACAGAGGCCAATTTTAGGTGTGTGGGGTGCATCTTTCTGCAGCATGTGGAGCTGCAGAGCTCTGCTGCCAGGCAGCCCCAAGCATCCATCTCAGCTCCTCCTCTTGTGTCACCTGTAAGAGCCCATCTGTCCATCTGCCCATCTCCTGAGTCTGCAGAGAGCCTTTTGGAGCATCCTCAGAGGGTGCACAGTGTGCTTCAGTGTGCTTCAGTGTGCTCTGCACCTGCGGATGATGGTGCCAGAGCACATTGTGGCTGTGCACGATTTGGCTGGGTTCATCCAGGTGGGACCAGAGAAGGAAATGCACTTCCTAAGAATCTTAAAACAGACTTCATCCTACAGACAGAACATATAAAGAGTAGTTAGAGTAAATTTGCTCCATTTGGAAAAAAAAAAAAAAAAAGGCTAGTCATGGTGGGGTTAGGGGGGCAATGGAATGAGTAGTGACAATGAGTATTCAGAGACTACCAGCCTTATGAGATACACTGGGACAATCCTAAGTGATATCTTTTTCTTTCTTTGCTGCTTTACCTTTCCTTTTTATGAAAGTAGCAAAATATTTCTTTTTTTTTTTTTTTTGTAATCATGAAATATAGTACTTTGGAATAATACAAAAGCTAGCAGAAAAATATTGAAAGTGTTTTTTTTTTCTAGTGATTAGAGCAATATTTTATCAGTGCCATCTAGTGTATACAAGTACAAAATAAGAGATTAAGAGAGATTTTTATTTTCCTGTAATGCCTTTCTACTAAATTTGCAAGATATTACAAAGCATGTGGAGTTCTAAATGCTTGTCTTTGATATCAATGACTCCTCAGCAAATACTTCTTTCTTTCCTAAACACTCTTTTAGCTTTCAGAATAGTGGTGTAGAGAGTAGTTATTAGAAAAGGGTTTGGGAGACTTACTTTTTTTTTGAAATTTCAATAATAATTTTATTGTGTTCCTAAGAGAGCAGTGCAGATAAACAGCTTTATCATTCATATCTGCTGTTATACCATGGTAATCTGAGTCATCCAATCATCACACTTTGTAAGGAGGATAAAGGCCTTTCTAAGAAGGCTGCAAAAAGTATTGGGTTGGTGATCTAAAGGATAAGATTCCCTAAAAATGCCTGACATAAAAACCTAATAAAATACTATATTTCTTATCAAAGCAGCAGAGCTGTAGAATTCCGAATGGAGATATTATAGAAATTCTTTACATTTGAGTTAACTTGAGTTAAAGATTCTTCACTGATTTTTAACAAGAATTAATCAATTCTTTTCCTTCCCCTCTGTGAAGAAATATGGGTGTCTCCTTTTGATTTCTGATCCTCCTAACACTGGAGAAACAAAGAGTAATTTAGCTTGCTTATCAGGATAAGAAGGAACAAAGAGTGATTAATTTTGTAATTCTTGTACATACATTGTACAATATGACTCCTAAAGGAGCTGTGTTGCCAAATTATGCAGGACCATTGCTCTTACGTCAGTCTTTCCCAACAGGAAAATGAATGGCATAAAAGGCTGAGGTACCACTACATTTTTCTTAATCCTTAAGTCCTCAAATTAACACTTTTTCAGGATGGAAGGAAAAAAAAAAAAAAAAACTGGAAAAAAAAGTGGAAGTGGCTTACAGGCCGGTCAGCCTCACCTCTGTGCCTGGAAAGGTGATGGAACAGCTCATCCTAGAGACCATCTCTAGGCATGTTCAGGAAAATAAGGTCAGGAGTAGTCAGCATGGACTCACCAAGGAGAAGTTCTACGAAGAGGTGACCGACTGGCTAGACAATGGGAGAGCTGTGGATGTTGTCTACCTTTACTTCAGCAAGACTTTCAACACAGTCTCCCATAACATCCTGATAGGGAAGCTCAGGAAGTATGGACTGACGAGTGGACAGTGACATGGGCTAAAGACTGGCTGAATGGCAGAAACCGGAGGGTGGTGATAAATGGGTTGGAGGCCTGTGGCCAGTGGTGTCCCACAAGGTTCAGTACTGGGCCCAGTACTGTTCAACTTGTTCAACTGGTTCATCAGTGACTTGGACAAGGGCACAGGGTGCACTCTGAGCAAGTTTGCGGATGATACCGCATGCGGATGATGCTGCAGGTGGAGTGTCCGACACTCCCAAAGGCTGTGCTGCCATTCAGCAGAACCTAGACAGGATGGAGAGGCATAACCCCAGGCCCAAGTACAGATTAGGGGTAGACCTGCTGGAAAGCAGCTCCATGGAGAAGGATTTGGGAGTCCTGGTTGACAACAAGTTAACCGTGAGACAGCAATGTGTCCTTGTGGCCAAGAAGGCCAATGGGATCCTGGCCTGCATGAGGAAGAGTGTTGCTAGCAGATGGTGGAAGGTGATCCTCCCCCTCTACTCAGATATGGTGCGACCGCACCTGGAGTATTGGGGCAGTTCTGGGTTCCCCAGTACAAGGACACTGAGCTTCTAGAGAGGGTCCAGTGTAGAGCCACAAAGATGATTAAGGGACTGGAGCATCTATCGTATAAGGAAAGACTTTGCGAGCTGGACCTGTTTAGCCTGGAGAAGGGAAGGCTGAGAGATCATCTGATCAATATGTTTAAGTACCTGAGGGGTGATTCTGGGGAGGATGGGGCCAGGCTCTTCTCTATGGTGGCTAGTGACAGGATGAGGGGTAACAGATGTAAGCTGAAACATGGGAAGTTTAATCTCCATATGAGGAGGAACTTCTTTCCTGTGAGGGTGACAGAGCCCTGGCTCAGGCTGCCCAGAGAGGCTCCTTGTGGAGTCTCCTTCTCTGGAGATCTCCCAAACCCGCCTGGATGCCACCCTGTGCCACGTGCTCTGGGTGTCCCTGCTGAAGCAGGGGTTGGACTGGATGATCTGTAGAGGTCCCTGCCAACCTCAGCCATTCTGTGATTCTGTGAAAAGGGGAAAGGAAAGTAGCAGAATTCTCTGTGTTCTGTGTTATGCATGGTGGGATGTAAATGTAGTGCTTATTCTTAAGACTATGTGAATTTTTGAATGTCAGTCCTATCAGATGAACATAAAACCATTGTTTTTTTTTAATCTCTCAGTGTGATTGTATATATATCTATAATATGTACAAATATACATATATAATATATATGTGTATGTGTACACCTATATTTATACACAGAGAGATATACATATCAGTTAGAGAATAAGAGGTCATTGTGGTAGTTAAAAAGACACAATGAATTTCTGGCCATTTTCAAACTTGAAAAGTCTACTTTACTGAGCTGGTACTCTTTAAACCTCTTTAACCCATTCCTAGTGATTAGTTCATACTTATTATCAATCATTGCCGTTACGTATACAAAAGGATAAGTCCTTAATAAGTTCGTCCTCAGTTATCTGGAAGTGTACAGAGCCATGGAGCTGGTGCTGCTTAATCTGCACAACCACGGAGAATCTCAGTTGGGGATGTCATTGAGATGAGGGCTGAGAGCTCTTCAGTGAAGCAGGCAGGAACTCAAGTGGCTATCACTTCTCCTCACCATATTTTATGCTTTCTTGAAAGAAAACAAAGTGATCTTCTTCTCCTTAAGATGGTTTGAATCAACAAACAAAGACAATGCCTTACAAGATTTTCCAAGAAACTTGTTAAACTTGTGACTAACTTATTTTTCTAGTTTCTAAGTTTGCACAAATAGTCTGTGCAAAATGGAGCTTTCTTCATTGAAAATGTAAAAACAAAACAACAAGCATGTTGTGTCTCAAAGTATGTGAAACCTTGGTGGCTAGGGAATGGGAACTTCAGATGTTGTGGTTTCAGTGAGACATCTCAGGAACCTCGATGACAATCATCTCAGTTAGTATCCCTATTGAAGCTCTTTGAATATTTACTTTTCTTGTGATGTGTGGCTCACTAACCTGCTTAATAAGACATTAAACCGAGATATACAGGTACAATTCACCTTCAGGTACAGGTACCTTCACACAACCTTGGTGAAGGTGGGGAGGGGAGGAAGGACAAGATTCTTTAAATTGGTGGATAGAAAGTTGTCTGTGTAGGCTATATTAAAGAAAAAAAAAAAAAAGAGAATCTTACTGTCTTAGATACAAGATACTCATCTTGTACAAAAAATATCAACTAATGATCCAGAAAGAGTCTTCTACCTGACTGTTTTTTACCAAATCTAGTCCTAATTTTAAAGAAACCTGTTTGGTCCATTTAATCTGCAAAAAATGCGAAATGTGTGTTTGTATGTTTGCTAAATGACCTTTTACTGGTAAAGAAGATGTGAGCTACTTCTACTTAATGGGTACTTATTTTAAATAACCGCATAAATAATAATTGCTTACCAAAAGACTTGGTAGAAGTAGGAGTCTCTACTAATGAAAAAGATTACTTAATTGGAACTTTTATTTCCACTGGAGAGTGTCAGTTGAGCAAATTCCATTTTACATGATTTAATCTCATTTTGTTAGATGTCCAAATCTAATAAAATTACATGAAGTTAGTTTAATGAGACATGTAAAATTTCTGAAAAAAAAAATGGCCTAGCAACTGAGCTAACTAGTAAATTAGATAATACTGCATAAACCACTATGTGATATTATTTATGCATTTTATTAACCTATTTTTCTTACTTATTTAGTATGGTATGTTCTGGTGCTGCTGATTGCAAAAACAGTTTTAAGAAATAATTCAATCTGATTTTATTCTCTAGGAAATCTTAATTCTAACTACAGTTATGAAAATTTTTATACAAAACCAACTTCCCAACAAAGAGCATTTAATCTCTGAAATATTCTTGGAAAAAAAAGTGTCAATAAATGCTATATAGAACAGTATCTTTCTAAAAAGAATCAGATGATAGTGGGTAGAATGTTTAAAAATATTTTTATGTCTATATGACTTTGACAATACATCTTTTCTTACAGTGATCAAAAGTATGTCTTTTTTGTTTGCACATGTGATTAAAGTGAATGTAATGATTGCATTTGTTCTCGTATTTGTCTCTTAGGCATTTGTTCTTTATGTTTTTTAACTTGCACTAGTTAATTCAGTTTGGCCAAATTACACATCCGCTTCATAAATGAAGAGAATTACAACACTCCAAGCTGTTGTAAACTTATTATTTATTTTTAATATCTTATCTAAATTTTAAAATGCACACTCCTAGTGTGTGGCACCTTCTGTGGAGATAGGAGCGTGTGTCCTCTAATCTTAAACCAGTGCTGTCTATCATGCTCATATGTTGTTTGCACAACTAGTTCATAAATGTCTTAGCTGTTCAGTGTCTGCAAAACAGGAACTGATGTAAGCTAACTGAAATAGCTATAAAACTTATTAAATCTTTCTCTGTCTCCCTCCCTCTCTCACCTGGAGGTGTGATTGCAATGTAAAGCAGGTAAAACTTTTTCAAGTTTTAGCAGTGATGAATTCTTACTTCTCACTATCATTTTGTTTTGACACCTTTTCTGACACTTTGTATGTTTGCTCGATAATATGAAAATGGACTGACGGAAAGAAAAAAAAAAGTCTGCAGCCTTCACAGCTGGTGCAATGTGCCATTGTGCCTTGTCATCACCTGCCCACACTTAATTAATAAGCATCTGTTTCATTCTTGTATTTACACAAGTGCAAAATAAAATAGCTATGTTTGATTTCTTTCCCTGTCTGTGACATGATGCTTCCCTCCTTCACTTCAAAAATACAAGTACATTGAAACCTGGTGCTCTATTATTTCAAGAAATAAAATAAACAATTTCATGTTTTGAATATATAGATAGGACAGACTTGTTAATGGAAATCTGTATTGTTGTGGAAGATATTTTATAGCATTCTGCTAGGTCTAGGTAGAAAAAAATAAAAAATGTGCATGTGTTACCTGAATAATGATTCAGCCGTAAATTATAAAATCTCACAAGCTAATTTATTTCATCTCAAAAGTAAGGAACATGGTGCATGCATATTTGGGTTTCTGGTTATTGAGGAGCATGAAACCTGACAGCACTGATTTATATTTAAGCTAATGGCTGGTAACTGCTGAGGCTCTATTTATGCATATATCTGCTCTGTAGGTGTGTGGATACAAGGAAAGAATATTAATAATATAACATTTGCCAAGGAAAATGGTCAGTATGTAGCATCCTCATCCAAGAATTTTGGTGATGATACAAACATTTCTCAAGGCTTCCTTTTTTTTATCAGTAGATTCAAGCTTTATTGTGTGGGTGCTTGTTCTATACAGTTCCATACTTTATAGTATGGAACTCCAACACAAGTTAAATCCTTATAGCTTTCTGTCATTAGTTTAAATTTATCAATGTTAGCAAGGATCATGCTGTTCAATAATGAAATTATGATATTTACCATGTTCATTTATTTGGAAGAAAATATAGTCTGTGGTATGAAATTTTTCCTTGTAATCGACTAGGTTATTATGCCAGCATAATAAGCTGTTGCATTTTAAAACTTCCAAAACTATTACTATTCTTAAGATTCTTAGGAAACTCGGTCTCTAGAAAATAATTTTTTTTTGGGGGGGGTGGGGTCAAGGGAAGGTAGGGAGGGGAGATGGACTTGAAGCAAAAATTTAATGCCATTTTTTTCCTGAGATTTATTAAAGGAAATTAGAAGCAGAAATGGAATTCTTGTTACTTTAAAAAAGCCACAGAACTCATATATTCGTTAATTCTTAGTCTTTCTTAAATGAATAAGCTGCAAAAAAATGTTACACTAGAAAATAGTTTGGGCTTCTTGCATTATTGCTAGGAATATATTTCAGGATTTCTAAATGGTTCACATGTATCCCTGTATGAATTCATCTCTAGGGAAAATAAGAATAAAGATCTGTATGGTTTGCAGAACAGGATAATTTGTAAGGAGCGTTGAGTGGGAACATAAGTAGTGTATTTCTATTTGATATCAAAAATAGTTTAATTGTACATCTGATTGTTCAATTTAGAGATTGTGATGGAGGAAATGAAGGCAGGGGGAATGGGGAAAATGATGAGTATGTTTTCTTTTGTCCTGCATTAAAATGTGATCCGTGCGTCCATTTAAGAACCTTACATCACATAAATGAGCTAATGAACAGGAAATAATTCCTAGGACGGACAGTGGAACATGGCCTTAAATTTCTTGTCTCATAATTAAATTATTTTCCAGGTCTGTTACTATTTTTTTAAATAGTTGTTGTATGCAGGGCTCTTACCCACTCTGTGGAACAAGTTGAGGACATTTTACATTTAGTAGATTGTATTATTCTAAGAAAAGCGTGGTGGGGGGAAGAGGCAGGATTAGGTAGAGGACAGTGAAAATGGAAATGGGCATAAAGGTGCTAGGGAAAAAAATGCTGGGAAAAAGGAAAGGAAAGGAAAGCGAAGGGAAGGGAAGGGAAGGGAAGGGAAGGGAAGGGA
>JAUBNY010000185.1:4071503-4093522 GCA_032275445.1 Crypturellus soui
TCTAGAGGTCCCTTCCAACCTTAGGCATTCTATGATTCTATGATTCTATGATTCTATGAAGTATATATGCATATATATAATCAAAAACAAAAATTGGTTTGCATTTGGAAATTTTTTGTCCTGCAGCCCTTTTTACTGAATTACACTGTATCACACCATCACGTCGTAGCTCAATTTCTATTCCTGCTTCTAATCTCTCTAATTGTACTCAGCCACACTTGCCTCACCACAACATGTGTAGTACTGATCAAGGGTATGAACCAACTTTGAGAGGCAATCATCCTTTTTTTTTTCCTTTTTCTTTTTTTTTGAATTCTTAATTCAAATCATGTATGATTAAAATGTTAAAGCAGATGATGTCATCCAGTTTAATCAATTTAAAGTACAATTAAAAGATCTGTTCAAAATATGTTTGAAATCTAACTATCAAAACAAGAATTTTAGCTAATGAGATATGCTGATTAGATAATATTTGGACTAGGCAAATGTTCTCAATTTTTTGTGTTCGACTAAAGACCATCTGTGAAAGTGTATCAATTATAAGGAAAAATTAGAGAGGGGCAAAATCTGAACAAATTGATATTCCTAAATAAAACTGTGATTAAAAGTTCCCTTTTTCTTCCTTCTTGCTCCTCCTTTATGTTAGGAAAATGATAAATTAAATACCAATGTATTCACATTTTAGATACTTCCCCTCCCCCAAAAAACAATCAGAAATCTTTCTCTCAGAAACATTTGCAAATCTAGGCATTTTTGTTGACTTTAGTAAAAATGCTTGCAAGACTAGCAATCTGTAAGACTTTTAATTATTAAAGGTAAGTAAGAGGAAAAAGGAAAAAACGCACCACAAGGCATACTTTTTCTTCTGGCAGAATTCTTTTGCAGTATATATTGCACTACAAGGGAAAAATTTCAACTTCTGAGCATAATGAAAGATAATGTTTTATTAGATTAAGAAATATACATTGGACAAAAAGTAAATTATGCTTTGGGATGAACATACCTATATAATAGTGATATGTCTTTCATAGCCTTCAAATTTCGCTAACTAATCCAACTTTACCTGTAGCTATTGTGAAGTCACTACAGGTGAAATTTCTTTTTAGTTTTAGTTTGATCTTTGAAACTCACAAATGGAGCTGTTATTAGTAATGGAGCACAATCATCTCTGAAATTCAACATCATTTCACCCACTATATATGAGAAGAAGAGATAGATATACACAAAACAGGAAGATTTTCTTTTTATGTGTCAGATCAAATCTAGAAATCACTAGGATATTTGAAGCTAAAATACAATTTCCCTTTCCTCTAACCCAGTGTAAATCCCTACTAGCTTTATTTGAGTTACAAGAGTTCTACTTGTTTTCCTCTTTGCTAAAATACATGGACTATCTTCCCCTTTTGTTACTGAGATATAGATTTCTTCTAATAAAAATATCCACATGTCATATACATTTGAACAATTGTCAAATACATTTAAACCCAACATTTTGGGTTCAAAATTAATAGAATGAGGAATAAGAAATCTCTCTGAACCCAGTCCCATGAACAGGAATTGTTGGATCTAGCTGATCATTAACAAAGATTTGCGTTTCCTTCAGGTTTGAAGAAATTCATTTAGGTTGATAGAATTGTTTGGAAATGTGGTAACATTTATAATTTAAATTTCCAAATACAAAAAAAAAGTACAAAATTGGATAAGTTTGGCTATAACTTACTATAATTTAGCCATTCTGTAATTGTGTGTGAAAGCATAAGAGAGTAAAATGAGTGCAGAATTCATATTTTCATATTCAAAAGAGAAAAAAAGAACCTTTGTTTTACATATTTCATGTAATTCAGCCTAATTTAAGCATTGTACCCTATCAGTTTAATGTGCATTTGTCACCTTCTTCAGGAAAAGAAGAAAGTTTTTATAGACCTTTTAGACAGCATATGAAAATAGAGTGTATGTTCTGGGTCTACATTTTTGAACTCCAGTTATGTGGGATATATAAAAAACTAAATTGATTACAAAACAGTTTTAGATCAAAGACTACTTAAAATAGCTTAACAATATTGCAGGCATTATATTTCAGAACTATCTTTTATTCCACTATATGTGAGTAGGGAATTCCTCCCTTGGGGCTAATTACTCTCTGAAGTGTGGGCCTTTAGATATGCCCCAATTTCAGAAGTTAAATCATTAAAAGATGAAATACAATTACTGTTATTATAAAATACATATAAATAAAATAAAAAAAATTGTATTTATAAATAAAATACAATTACTGTTATTATAAAAATGTGTTTTATGAAAGGCTGATATCAAGAAACCTAGCACATCTACAGAGCAATATGCTGAAGAATTCTTCTATTCTTCTATTCTTCTATTCCACATGCAATATTGCAAAATGCTTTTTAATTAATAGTAATTATCAAATAGAATGCAAAGTATGATATACATACAAAGCATTAATTTCTTTTTTTCCTCATAGTCAAAATGTCATTAATGTTTAGGAAAAAAAACCAACAACAACAATGTTACAGTTTTGATTTATGAACAGGAAGCAAAGTAACCATAAAAAGGAAATGCAAATTCAATTGAGAAATTATATTTGAACTTAATGAGGAAAGGGATATAATTCAGAACATAAACTAGTTTAAGATTCATGATGAATGCAGCTCACGATATGCAACAGAGAATCCTTACATATGGACTGATTGTATGTGTATGTTAGTGGCATACAATATACATCCATCTTATTCTTGGTGATTGAAGAAAATTTACAAGTGTAAAATATTTTTATAATCTTTATTGCTGTTCTTTTTTGTTGTTGTTTTCGTTTTATTAATGAAGAATTAGAATTTAGGCTTGAGATTTTGCCCACTGAGTCCCATCATTTCTGAAGCATTTAATTTTGAGCATGTGCAGGAATGTTTCTCAGTCCTGGTAACACTGAACAAATGGACTTCATGGCCAAAATTTCATCAGAATTGTCAGAGTAGATCCTTTCTCATGTGCCTCCTTCCAGAGCCTAATCTGCCAGCTGCTGCCAGGGAATGTAATATAAAACAGCCCCTGTGAAGAATTCGGGTGAGAATAGCACTTATTACAGTGCATCTACCCAGTAGTGTCATGTGTGGTATATTGATCTGGAAGGCTGATATCCTCTTCTGCCTCAGAGAATTCAAACCCACATTTCTTGTCCCACATTTCATCAGAAGAGTGTCCTTGACACCGCTGTGCTAGTTGGTTTGCATGGGCATTCATCAGACTCATGGTGGCACTTGTGATACCTTCACATGAGCTGGCTCTATCTTCCAACCCTGCAAAGACTGAGATCAGGGTGGGGAAAACAGAGCTACCGAGGCTCAGGGACCCAAGTGACTGGCACTAAAACATCTCCAGGCTCCCGACCAGGCTTCATAAAAGCAATGGCCAAGGGGAAGGCAAGTCTGAGAAGCTCCCTCAGGTGTCACTACTGCAAGACCTTCGTGGTGGCTCTGGGAACCCATACTGTCAGGCAAAAATCCAGAAACTGCATCATGCCATTTAAACACATTCTTGCAAGAAGGAAGGAAACAGGCACCCCACACTCCATGAGAACTTTGTTAAAATGCATCATCATTTCTTATTTTTCTTACCCTGCCTTATTTTCTTACTTTATGAGAGATGCCAATATGTGTGACTTTTCGTACACATGCCTGATAAGGGGGGGATTTTAATTGTATTAATTAATGTCTTATTAGAATCTCATCCCTTATTAAACCAGCCACCTTTCCCAGAAAACAATTTTGTCCAATCAATCCGTCCTGCATATCTTGTAGCAATGTTTATTGTCTGAAAGACAAATGATCATATAGCTAAGGAAATCACATTTAGGATAGGATAATTAATGACCTAATATTTCAGTAGTTCCTGTTAGTGCTTTTTTATAGCATTCAGTGATTTTGAAATAAGATGTTATTTATGAAGCTGAATTCTGCCTTTTTAGCAAAACAATATTAAAAAAAAAGGTATACATTATCATTAACTTGGTTTAGCAGTATAAGCTATAAGATGATAGATGTTCTGTATAATGATGACCTTGATTTTCATACCTCACACAGTTTACTTCCTGTTAAACTAAATTATGTGTGTTATAGTAATGTGATCACATATCTCTTATGCTTCCTTAGAAGGTCTTTTGACATTTTATTAAAATCTTACAATGAATCAAAATCAAAGAAAAGAAATTGAGTTCAAAAAGAACCTTAAAAATTCACTGTACACTTTTTTGCCATATTCTTTCAAAAAAAAAAAAATTAAAAAATGCCAGGAAATTACACAGAAAGTATCATTAAAGCGCTCCAATTGCACAGTGAATAGCAAAGCACAAATTAATACTGTAAAACTCTCTAACAGAATAACTGATTTTTCTGAAGCTGTTATAATGCAGACGAGCAAATAAATAGTAATTTGAGATGTCCTCATTGCTCTTCATGAAAAATGCTGCTCGCTCAAAAAACAACCTAACTAAATACCCTGACTGCTGAAAGCTTTCAGAAGATAAGTTTTCTAAGTGTATAAATCTTGTAGCATGCCTCCATTATCTTAGTTCTCTCTTCATGTTATCTCTGCTTTTTCATGTCAGCCCCAACATACATTTTTGTGCTTGGTTCTCTATTTATCTCTTAAATTCTTGTTTCCTATTTAGTTGGGAACTTTCCTATTTTCCAGGGTTCTGCAAAACATGCTTTTTGCCTGAGCTGACCTCACTGAAGTATGAAAGCCAGTAATAATGCACTGATTTGGAGATGAAATTTAGAAGTCCTCTGAATGGATTATTGTATTGTTCTGATAGTCAGAACAAATCATGTTTAGGAGGATATAACTACACATTTGCTCTGTAATCTTTGTTTGCATATCTGATCTGCAAACTGATATGCATTCTTAATGATCCTGAAAAATAAAAATATATTTTCAATTCTCAAGAGATACATCTTTTGAGATGTATCTCAAAAAAACTGGTAATGCTGCCAGATTCAATATAATCTTCTCTGCAGTTACAGTTAAAACATTATTCTTCCACTGTCCAAGCAATTATAATACATTATTATGTTTCAGTCTGTGTCTCTGCTTAATCTTTAGGGAAAAAGAACAAACCCCTCTTCCCTGCTATCTTTCAGCACCATGAATCATTACTTCCCACAGCCACTTCCCAAAGCCCACTGGTGACTATATTGATGTAGAAATATTTAATTCTAATTTACTTTTTTCTTATAGAAAGGGGAAATTTTATTCTCATGAATTTCTACACAGTTCAGTCTGTTTTCATGATTTAATGCAATAAAACTGATTGATTGATATCTTTCTATTCTGTAATCTCTTGTGTATGATATTGCTGATAATACATTTCTGCTGTGCTGAATGTACTTGCTTGCAGTTAATGCAATGTATTCCTTTATTTTTTTCCAGAAAGACAGCAAAATCAAGGATGTCATTATAGAGTTAAATTTATAGTGGCATATTATTGCAAAGTAAATATCAAAGTTTATTCTTTTCCTATTACAAATATAAAAGTAAATGTTTGACAATTACATTGGTAAATATAAATTGCTATTCATATCTTCACTCACACTGGTGTGTGTGCATATAAATATATGTCAGATTTGGTTTTGATTTTGTGTCCTGTCTTACAAACTTTTCAAACTTATATTGTTTATAATTATTATAATACATTATATACAATGTATATAAAATACAGTAGAATAGAGTAGCCTGTGATGAACAGATTAAACCACACTGCATTAGGTGTTAGCTTAGGTGTTTTACTGTGCATGGGGAACTAAAACACTGCAATTTTGTAACTGAAATTAATATTCTACTATTAAATTTCAGAAATACAGTCTCAGCAATAGTCTCTCTCTGACTACTCTTCTGAACTTATATTCTGAGTCTCAGCACCACTCTTCTTTTATTTGTTACTTCACCATTCTGCCTTTGAAATGCTCAGAACTAAAATGACATACCAGATCCTCAAGAGCTACAATTTTGAGTATCATAAAAGATGAGAAGGCAGCTAGACATATGTAGGAGATGAGATGTAAGTAATATAGATTGTTTGGTGCTGTAAGCTGGGGAAAAAAAAAAAGGCAAATATCTGTTTTTCCGTATGAGCTAAGGTACGGAACAACAATTTTGGTATTTTGCTTGCCTTTCATTTTAATTAAGAATATCCAATAAATACCTGCAGTCATTCACAGTTCCTTGCTGAGCAGTAATAGGGATTACTAAAAGAAAATAAGGTAGAAAATAAAAAGAGGAACCTCTCAGAAAAACTGAAAATCTCATAGTATGCCCTTTAACTTCACATTAAATTGTTAAAATATAGCAGATGGCTCTTCAGTTGTGGAGTCACAAACTCCCTGATTGTGGATTGCATATACTACCATACAGCCATGTAGGTAACTGGGTACCACAACGGGTAACTGAAAAAAACCATAAGCTGTTCCTTTTTGCAGTATGGAGACTTGAAAGAAGTGTCCCTTCTATCACATGTCACACTCTGGCACATATATAAGATTCCTTTCTTCTCAAGGAGAGGGACTCACTTAATTCTACTGTAATCCACAGCTTCAAAGTTGTGTTGCCATTATTAGTCAATAATAATTAGTCAAAGAGGGTTTTGCCTCTCTTTTACAAGGACTGCAATTTCAAAAGCAGATAATGAAATCCTGATCACTCATTCAAGTACTCTTAAAATAATAAAATAGTCTTTTTCATTCCAATTTCTATTACAACTTTGCATGAAATGTTTCTTGCAAATCAAGAGAGCAAAATAAAATTCTTGCATGTTCTGGTCTTTCAAATGCTTGAGTTAGACACATTGCTATTCTAAGAACAGAGTTTTATAGAGATGAAATTAAAGCTCATAAGTTAAGTGTACAATGTTAGGACACTTCTACAGTGCTCTTACCACTGTAATATATTTATAGCATTTCTATTATTTTATAATATTTATAGCAGTGTATAGAAAAAAAAATCTTGTAAATTTCACTATCTACGTTTGAGGGAGCTTTGAATCCTTGAAGTTTTTCATCTTGTTATCTTTCGTTAGTTTGACAGAATTTAGTTACTTATAAGGCCAAGGTATTATCATTGTATGTTCCTCTGGAATTGTTCCAACATTTGATTTTTATGTTTAATTTAAAAGGTATTGCAATCTTCATTATTTCTCCTATAAAATTTGGGAAAAGGTGAGCAAATCTCAAACTGAATGCATAGAATTTTTTTTTTTACTTATTTCCTAAATTTTATTTTGCATAACTTCAGCTTTCTTCTACAGAAAGTGTTATATTACCTTCTTTTTTCTTTGTTCTTCCCTTGTATAGAGAAAGATACTCATTTAGCAAATGACTTTTTGTCAGACATTCTTAAGTAGCAGCCAGTCTGTGCTTATTAGTTTCTATCAGTTTTTCAGAATCTCTTCTGACTTCAAAATCTATCAAGTCCTCCCATCATCCCTTTTCTTAAATATTATTTCAATATCTATCTCCCACAAAGCTAGTTGGGCAAACCTAGCTGCCCTAGGTGGGCAACTTTGTTTCTTTACATATTCTCAGCTGCATAGGTTCACACACACAAATATGAATATATGTAACCAGCCGTTTAGAATATATATATTTATATTCTTACATATGCCTCTGTGTATAAAAATTTTCACTTTTATTTTTAACAGTTTAGCTCTGGCTGTTATCACACACAATGGTTGATGCTACAGCTCTGCTCCCAGCACAAATCCCACCTGCCCACTGGAGTTGGCAATAGCAACAACAGAAAAACATAAGATTTGAATCAGGTAGACTTGCTGCCTGAAAACAAACCCATCGATGCAAGTGAATAGCTGGGGGACAAGGGAACATAGGCCAAGAATACAAATTCCATCTTAATCATAAAAATGCATTGTGGTACCACAGCCCCTCAGAAAAGAATAGTAGAAATAAATGCATATGAGGAGGCACCTCATATGAAGTAATATTTCTGTTCCTTATTGTCTTTAAAGCAAAATCTTTAAGCTTATTTTCCACAGATAAGGGAAAATATTCAGTAAAATGTAGTTAGCATCAAGTTTAATTTCCAAGAAATAGCTGAAAAATTACAAGCAGTTTGTGGCTTAGTTTTATGAGTACTTTTGACAGATTTTTGTAGCTGGCATAAAAAAGCATCATAAAGTTCTTTTAAAATAATGTGCTTTTTGTGCTTTACATTACTTTTCAGAAGCTGTTTTCTTTCTTTTTCATTTGTACATTTGTTTGCATTTCACTTCTGATTAAAGGTGTTTACCATGTCTTATTTGTCCATGTTTCCTTTAAGTCTGCCAGGTTCTATCATTTTCTACTGTTTCAGGAGTCAATAAGTGCTTTATTCAGTTGAGCTCAATATAAACCATAAAATGTGCAACAAATTATCTCTAACCAGGTTAATTAATTAAAGCAGATAAAGCATTTCTTTCAGCAGAAGCATGAGATCAAGTTTAGCCTTTCCTTCCCCTTGTCAGATTGCTCTTAATCAGAATCAATTATTTGAATAGTTTACCACACAGATCAGAAAACATCACACCTGAGAGACTACTAGGTACTATGGCAGGAAGATGTCAACAGGCAGAAGGCGGTAAGAAGGAGCAAATAAAAATATCAAGTAGTGACAAAGACCACAAATCTGCATATTTAGCAGTAAATAAGCATTCTATTAGGTGTGAAAGCCCATTGTTCATAAAAAGCAATACACTCTTATTTACACTTTATGCTGTAGAGATCATAGTTAAGGATTTGATTAAAAGCAAGATAAAATATAAAGTAAGTATAACTATATAATATTTCTGTGTGCATGGTTTAAACATCTAGAGCATAGTTTAAAATATTGAGGGAAAGAAAAGTGAATGTGGAAGTACACCTGAGGCTTCAAGGATTTTTTGAAACTTGTATATGTGGGGAAGATGAAAGAGTAAGAGTTGCTTTATTTATTTGTTTATTATTAATCAATTTATTCTCCTTTTGAGAATGCATTGTAGCAAAATACAAAGTACCAAGAGGTAGTAGTGAACATCACAATCCTTAAGACATATCATAGCAGTGGTCCTCAGTCATAAATTAAGCAATATTTCTGTGTCAGTATTATAAAATAGCCCAGTTTTTTCATTAAGTGTATGCTTTGCCTGTGTAATGAACATCAGAGCAACAGTATGGGTTTATTATGCTGAATATATTATGAATGTAGATTGCTATAGCTTAGGAGAGTTTACCCTTTGAAATTTAAGTTGAAAAATGCCTATTTTATTGAAAGAAGACATTTTTATTCTTAGAATAAAAGTACTCATTAAAGTGATATTCTGTAGTAAACATTGTTAGCTGTAGCTTTTCCAATATGAAGGTTTTACACTCTGTTTTCTATATTTACATAAAGCCCCAAATTCAAAAGGTAATTCATGCTTTCTTCCATAGCAGAGCTAAAAAAAAACTTAGTAATAAAACGCAGTGCAAACAAAAAACAAGCGCAGGCGCAAGCTGCAATAGACCTGTAGTACCAAGAGAATAAAATCTAAATAAAAAGCATGTATTAGTATTAATCAAAGAAAATATAATGTATGTAAAATATCCTGTTCAGACATCTTTTCCAAACTTCCTTAAAACTTTCAGAGTACTTTCCCGGATAAAGTTTTCACTAGCACAAGAAATTCCCTGAAAGAAAATCTTATTTTGATTTCACCAAATGGTGCCATACCTTAATTGTGGGTAAGGTGCAAGAACATTTTTTTCCATCTGGATACAATAACCCCCAAAGGAGAGATGTCCATTAAATACACACACTTAAAAAAAAAAGATGTACTTCTGTGATTTAAACAAATAAATTAAATCCTCACCTGATTTTACAAAGAGATCAATACATCACTCTGTTACTACAGGAGACAATAGCAGTATGGCTACCCTAGGAAGGCTTCCCCACAGGAGGAGCAAGCACGCAGATGAATTATTTAGAATAGGAGTAAGACATATTCATTACTATATATCTTTAAGCTCTCACTAATGTGCATTTTTAATGAATTTTATATATTTAATACATTATTCTCATGGCAGAAGCCCATGTTTCTCTTTTGGGCTTTAAACATATTCTGTGAACTTGATGCACTTGTTGTTAGATTGTTAAATTTTGACATAATTGGTACATCCATTTTGAGGACAATGGATTTGAGGGGGGAAGAATGTATCTGTTCACCTGCTGGATATGGTGTTTTCTTTATAAAGTCCCAAAACATAAGCATAATGATTGATTCTCAGTTCCATCTGTCCAGCCTGCAGGGTAGACAGAATTGTCTGTGAAACTAGATGGGCTGTACTGGGTGCAGATCAGTGATTCTATAAAGACATGAGGCAACCACTGAACAGGTAAAATAAATGAAGGCCTAGGTCAACATGAGTTGGCAGCATTTTCCTGAAAAATAATAAAGAGTAGGAGAAAAGAGGGACTCATAAAAAATATCTTAAATTTATGACTAATTCATGTAGACCACCTGGAGAGAGAGAGAGGGAGGGAGAGAGAGAGAAAAAGAAAGGATTTTTAGTTTTACTAGGTGTAAAAATGTAATGAAAAGATAGCTCAGCAAGTCTTTTGTTATCTTTGATATCTGTCAAAACATATATAAAAGGCAATCTTAACAATAAACAATCTATGCAAGGAATTTATTTAAAAAAAAAATAGGTTTGATATTGTCATTTGACAATAAGCAAAAGCATTTTCAGGATCAAGTGACCGCATGGGAGTAACAGATTTATCAGTGAGAATGAATGGTACCAGAAGTACACTAACATTGTCCTTGAAGTTCTGCTTTCAATGAGGCTCCCTCTAATCTCTTGCAATGGAAATTAAATCATGTCTTCCAGTGAAGTATCCAGCAACTCTTGTAAATGTCCCTAAATTAGTTAACTTTTTGCATCTTCTTTTTCTTTCTGTTAAACAGAAGAGGAGAGCAAGAATTGGCTGATGGATGATATACTGGTCTTCAGTTTGGCTCAGTTCATGTTCACTGGAAGAAGGTTAATGCTGATACAGTACATACTGTCTAGTAAACCCTCTTTGAGCTACTAAATGCACATATGGCAGTAACTTCAAGGATGCAAAGAAAGCTAAGAAGTGTTTTACCATTTACTAATTAGCGTCAGATCTAGAAGTGGCATCTTTACCTTCCAAGTATTTTTAGAAAATTCTACTGTTTAAAAACTCTGCTAGTGAAATTATCTGCGTATTAGCTATTCTTTTGCAGATAGTCAAAAATATGTATGTATTCTAGAACTCTAAAGAAAAGAAAAAAATCATTTTTTTTTTTTTAAATCTTATTAGGAGAGTGGAATATCATAAAGAATTGGCTGCTTTAAGAATGTGAGTGAGATAATTTACAGAGCTTAATAAATATTTAGGTTCCTATTTAAATTTGTCATAAAAACACTCAAGTAAATAAGCAGACTAAATGGTGTAGCATAAATTAGATGCTAAAAATTCTCCCAAGTTCAGTCATTAAAATGACACTGATGCATCTATATATATATACATATGCATACACATTATTAATGCCATGCATGTTTTGTGCCTTGGTATTGATGAACTGATGTGATTCTTTTCCAAAGCTGCTGGTATTTACTCAACTGGAGCAATACTTACATGAGTAAGTGTTAGCATGTCATCTGGTGTTACATTTTTAATTAGCAAAAATCTATCTATCTAACTGACTATAGATAGCTCTCTATGTATTTTGCACTAATACACTCACAATGATATTTTGCTAAGTATTTAGTTAAGACAGAGCTTGAATAACCACTGCACAATAGATAAAGTCAGGTGCTTGGCCTACCTGGACCAAAAGGATCTCTGACACATCTCAGTATTGATTGAGGCATCAATAATTAAGCTACCTCCTGTATGCAAAGGGTAGTTGTCCCTCTTGTGACTACATTTGCTTCATCTCTTTGGGATACTTGTGTAGTTCAGTATTTCTGAAACTCATCTTTTTGATAAAGAATACATTTTCAATGGGACTGTGCATTTCTGGATGAAAGAATGTGTTTTAAAATACCTCTTGACCAACTATACTTAATAGCACAAGATTTTGACTCCTGACACTATAATTTACACAATAGATAAGTAGCTGCGTTTTACTTTGCCACTGTTTCCTGTCTTTTATTTTTCTGGTATAGAAGTTAGTGCATCTAATTCTTACTGACTATTGATTTGCGACCTTCTTTAGGATCTTTAAGTGATATAGTACTATGAACGGCCTCAGGCATGCGTTTCTTTAACTCACTACTCCCAAATGTGATCAAGCCTTTTGATCAAAGAGTTTTCAAGTAAGAAGATTTTAAAAAGTTTTAAAGAAATAAAACTCTTCATTCTAAAACAGCTTTTGCATAAGCTTCCTTAATGGCACATTTTCTTAGAACTTGCTCCTTCCTCAAGTCACTGCCCTGTTTGAAACAGTGGCTAGGACTGCCTAATGTTGGTTCATTTTTTGCTGCACAGTGCAATATGTTGTACATTCAATAAAAGTCCATGGGAAGTAGAGAGGACAACTACTACTTTTAGTTGAACTCTGAGTCAGGCACATTCTTTTGTACCAGGGACGATCTTAACAGGCATCTTGGAGAATTCCTTCAGTTCATTCATGTTCAGCTGCAGTTCCTATGCTAGCAACTTGAATGACCAGTAGTTGCCTATAGAGTAACACGCATACCTAATTACTTACTACTACATTAGATAAGGTGAGAATAATATTTGTGATACAACCTTCCCCTCAAAACAAGAAATAAGCCTCACCATAACAAGCATACTTTATCTGACAAGACACAATGACATGAATAATGCACAATCTGAGTTGAAATATGGGTTAGTGTTCAGGATGAGCAAGAGTTGCTGCCCCATACAATGGCAGAAGCCAAAGGGGAGAGTAGACCATGCCAGTCCCCCAGGATCCAGACCAGGACAGTAGAGAGGATCCAGAGGGAGTAGATAAAATCGAAAAATCCATGGTTGTCCCTCAGGTCGGTAGTGATGAAGGAAGTCCAAGGTCAAGCCTCAAAGTCAAATCCATAGGTCAGAGACCAAGGGTCTGAAGTCCAAAGCAGTTCCCAGGCAGTGAAGGGATCATATTGCTGCTGCTGCTGTCTTTGAGAAGCCAGCTCTTTCCCAAACAGCAGCTTCTCATCAGTCTGACCCAATATAAAAGCTGTGCACAAGCACCTGGGGCTAACCTCACCCTGGGCCCTAAATATTTGCTGTACACAATTATTCCCAAAGTCTTTAATATCATCAAAAATCTTTCTCTGGTTTAATCGCAATGGTCTAGTCAGGCAAAAGGATCCAGTAAGTCATTTAGATGGCCATCAAGCAGTTATTTTAAGATATATATTTTATAGCCTAGGCCTCACAGTTCGTTGGACTTCTTAAACAAATCTAAGAATTCCCATCTCTTCTTCTAAAGAAAAGTTATAGGGATGTTTTGTAAATAGAAGGAAAATAACAGCAAGATGAAAGTTGAAGAAGCTGATGAAAAACAAACAAGCAAATATGACTATATAATCTAAAAATTCCTAAAATTGCTTGCAAATAATATTTGATTAATAATGGTGCTGCTGAAGTCTATTTATAGCTCCTGAAAAGATTTTACTACTGTTTTTCATTTTTGTTCCATTTAATCATGGATCAAAATATTAAGTCTAAAATGCACCCAAGGTGCTTCTTTCTAATTGTTGTATCATTTCGGTAAAATCTGTTGGTAAAAACAGAGGTTTTAGAAACTTGAGATCCTTGGAAATGTGTTTGTTATTTTTATCCACAGCTGACGTGCTAGGGATGAAGAGCAATTTTGTTTACTCCCAGGTGGTTTAAATTTGATTTGGACTCACAGCTGAGTTTAAGCTGATGAATAGCTTTTTATTGAACATGAATAAATTGAGAAATTCAGATTAGTCAGCCACTTTTTCTTCATAATTTAAATTCCAGAGAAGACATATTTAGCAAAAATAGAACACAAAGGTACACACAGTTGATGAATCGTATCTGGTGACCAGCTGAATTAATAAAGTCACTAATGACTTTAATGCTGTTCTAGATCTTCTCGGTACTGGTGTTCCTATGAAAAACAATTTGTACAAAACAAAGGTAGAACAACTTACATTATGAAAGATAAAACAAATGAATGCACGATCCAATATGCAGACTAATACAAATAAATTCCTATAAGAAAATAACTAACAGTTCTTCTTACAAACTATTCTGTAATACATATTTTTGTTCATCCAAAAAGCAAAGAACTCAGGAAGCTAATATACTTTTTTTTTTTTTTTTTTCTTGAAGACTAGGTTATATTAAGCACATTGTCAACAATTCATTCATACATACTGAATACAATTCAGCTTCAGAGTCTGAAACATTTTCATGCACAAGAGAAAATAATCCTAGCAACTCCATGCTGAGACAAGTATCACTACCTGAATAAAAGAAACATCAATATATGTCTCTGTGTTCACTGATAAGGCCTAGGATTCAGTGTTTTTTTTTTTTTTCCCCCTCTCATCAAACAGCTAAGAATTCATGTATTTTGACCGGAAGTTGGGTGTGTGTATGTGTATGTGCATATATGTATGTGTATATCTGTAATATCTGCATATAAATATATATATATTAATTGCACCGTGTGTGCATGTGTATATATATACATATATATATGTGCATATGCTGCTTTGGATAATGCTTTGAGACTAAACAATGAAAAGAGCTAGATATTTTATTCTAAGGAAGCAGCTAAGTAATACTGACAATTCCTTCTCATAAGAATGATGAATTGTGTGAGTATGCTGTCTAGACAAAGAAGAGAGAGAATAACCAAGAGAGAAAATATTCGAAAGAATCCCATTATACTTAGTGAAAAGCGGTTAGAACCCATTAATGCTGTTTATTTGCCTTTTGGAGAATTAGTGATAGACCATTAGAATAAGCCATCTGAAACCAGAAAGTGTTGTAATTATATTCCTTTAAAGATGGAGAGCTTGTTTATTTGTTTGGGTTTATTATTTATTTATTTATTTATTTGGCATTTGATTGCATCTGAATACATTTTAGCTTAATGTTTTATGACTTACACACGATCTCTTCTTCTCAGTTAGAGGCTGACTTTCCTAAAGATTCAGAGTTCACTAAGTAATTATTTATATTAAATTCTTATAATCACTGAGTACTTTAGTATTATTATCAAATATTTATTCTAATACTGTCTATCATGAATATATCTTTTTTGTGTGACATTATTTTACATATTTTACATATAAAAATAATTTTCCAGATCTTAAGATGAAGAACATCTAGAAAAAAAATCACAGGAGTTTTGTAAACCCTAGAGACAACTTCAGCCCTCCAACAAATAATACCATCTGTTGTCTGTTTGTTTAATGTATTTATAAATTCTAGTATTTTCTTATTATTTAGTAGTTACTAATAAAATATTACAAAATTTAATTGAAAAACACTTGGATTTATACATACATTTAGGACATTAATCTTTCAGCATCTGATGCACAGCCCACCAGTATGATAGGCATATTCTAATTTACAAGAATTACATAAAAATGATCTTATATACATCTGTCTGGATCAGACAGATGTCTGGATTAGACAGATGTCTACAGATTGTCTACACCAGTCTGAATCTCAGATTTTTCCCACATCAGACTGAGAGGTGGGATTTGAACTGGTTCTCATTTTGAAGGTAGGTCACTTAGCTCTGTTTCTAAGTGTGTTTGCTTTATCTTCTCTTTCTTCTGTCAGCACTGGGATATCTATTTAAAGGGAAGTGTTCCTAAGCTCAAGAGAATCCATGTGCATAACATAGTTTGCTGGATGTCAATAAGACAATATGCTTGCCAATGAAAAAACAGTATTCACAAGATGTAGGATTATTTTGGAATATTTTGCAGCTGTTCTTAAAGCAAGTTTGTATTAATTTACCATTCTGAAAGTTCTGAAAAGAGTGGTTGAATTTTATATAAACTCAAAATTTTCTGTGTTTGTGCTCTCAACACCAAAGAACTAATATTTCAACTTACACATGGAAAATCTTTAGTAGTGTTAAAGAGGAAAGAAAGTCATACTTACAGGATGAGAGAAATTTATCATTGAGAAACAGAAAAGAGTAGTGTCATTACTGACATTCTACCCATGCTTTCGAATGCAAATACATTGCACACCTACATACACACATAATGCTAAAAAGGAATACAGAAAACTGTAAGAGCAGAAATCGTGCTTTTATGCCTAAGATATTATAACAAGAGATACAGTCTTGACGTTAAAGACAACTGAACAACTTTATTTGGGGAAAATAGAATCCTGCATCACAGCATACCATATTAAGAGTGAGAGAGTCAGGGGGAAATAACCGATCCTCTTAAAATAAAATAGAATTACTTTGATAGATAAAACACACTAAGAACACATAATTTTATTTAAAAGTATAAGCTAGCTATAAGAAAAAGATCTTGGGTAAGACGTGATACTTTCAAAGTATTTGTGTAATTGGATATGATTTTAATATGCTTATGTGAATAACCCTTGTGACATAAATGTACACACGGCTGCTATTAGGTCTGTGATTTAATTATTGATACATGTGATTTTTAAAAAATTAGATTTAAATTTAAAATTAAATTAATTAAAATTATTTTTAATATTTTTAAAATAATATAAATTAGACACATACCTATGCATACATTACCTGTGTATACATCACTTCCATGTACAGAAATTTCCTTATTCTTGGTCTCTAAAATAATTTACCTCCAATTATATGAAAAGCTCCATCTTTTTTTCTTTTTTTTTTCTCTATTTTTCTATATTTTTAAGTGCATGTCATTAGTCTCACTCCTAATTTGTTTGGTATCTCTGCACTTTATTAACAGAAATTAGAGGGATTTCATTTGCTTGTTGGTGAATATGAAGCATATTCACAGATTATTTGGCTTAAGACAGTGTGCTAAATTAATATAAATACCTGGTGTGTGAAGAGAGTTATATGAAATAAACTACTTTTTCTGCAGGATATTTTGAAATTCTTTGACTTAGAGAGATATATAACTTCCACAGATGCTATACAGTTGGGGAAAGAAGCACTCTTTGTGAATTGGAATGATTAGCAAGAAATACTTTTTAAATCCTAAGCAATAAACAATATATGAAAGGTAGTAAACCATCCACAAAACATCAGTTCATGCTTACAGAGGATAGCTACTGAAACCAGCACACTAATTCAGTTTACCAGTCCATGATCCTGGATCCATTTGGTATGTCCCTAAAGTGTTTTTGATAATTAGGATACTTGTTCATCTCCACAATGCAAGCTGCTGCTGATGACTCAGTTGTACCTTTGCTTTGTTACCATTGTTAGTGTGTTAGCATGTTGTTTACTTTTTAAAAACATGTTTATTGATTACCCAAGCTTCCAATACTCCTTAATATAAATCACTAATATCTTTCTAGAACTGGGTCACAGTCCTGGTAAGAGACTCAGACAAATGAAAGAGGTTGCTGTGTTTGAACAACTCTTACAAGAACTCAGATATCCTTGTCTATTTAAGCCAAGTTTTCCTTGGCTTAAATAGATGAGAAAATATTTCTATTCTTATAGCTACTCATGCTAAAAATAAAGTCTTTATTTGCTAATACTTTAGGAATTCGCAGTCAATAACTGTTGCCTAAAGAAGAACATCTTCATTTCTTCATTTTCCCTCACCTATGTCAGGAAAGATGAGTGTGGAAGCAGAGCCAATAGAACAGAAATATTGTTTTCATGCTTATATTGTCTCTTTTCTCACAAGAATTAAGGTATGTTAAGTTTCACCATGCGAAAACTAGAGATCCTTTTGCTGTCCTTAACAAGCTGGCTCTAGTCAGTTCACATAGAAACTGCTGTCCAAAGCTCTGCTTTCTCTGTATTTTTTTCGTACGTTTTGCTTCATGATTTGCCTATTAGATATTAAAACCACGTGTGAAATGAAAATACCTCCATAACAAACAAAAAGTGCAAATATTTTATTGGTATGGTGATCAGATGAACATTAGTGTACAATGAAGCTTCTTTTAATAAGGGAGAATTTCAGTTTTTACAGTTGCTACTTTGCCCATTACATTATGCACATTCAGTTTCAAAAAACAGATGTTAAGAATATCCTGCTGAAATCAGCAGTATGGAAGTTAATAAATTGTAAAACTATTAAAGTTTTACATTAAAGTTACAAAAGGATGTAGGATAACAGAGAAGACATTCCTTCCTCATAAATAAATAAATAAATAAGCAAACAAACAAATAAATAAATGTAAGCCAAGAAAAAGAAACAGCAAATTTCCACAGTTGCCTATTAGGGCTGGATGTTTAGCTCCTACTAAAATCTCACAAGCAGTTTTCAACCTCACTCTGATTATTTTTCAGCCTACAGATGGTTTTAGTACCCAGTTATTTATGCAAGGGCATATTGACAGATTATTTGTTCCTTAATGATCTGCTTTTAGTTGCTAACATACCAAATAATGGATTTTCAGTTGTTTTGCTGTTCTTTGGCATGTGCCAAAATCATTACATGGTTGTTTATTTCTGTTGTGAGTTAGACCTTTTTTTTCTCCTATTTTATAGTACAAGTAATGGTTCACCTTAGTCACAAAAAGAATTATTTTACATGTTGCTAAGTTTCTATGGTGGAAGATTTCTCTTTTTCAGAAGAAATGTGGGCACAGTAAAAGGGTTATACATTCTTTTGGTGCTTGCATTATTGCATTCCAAGCTGGCATTGTTAAAAGTAAAGAAAAAAAATCTTAGTAATTTATAAGGAGGAAATTATATTTTAAGCCTTTTTTTTTTCTTATTTTTCCCAAGTTATGTGAATAAACAGTCTAGTTAGCACATTGAATTGGAATATTGAACTGACAAATGTCCAAAATCAAAAAAAAATACATGTAAGGTGTCTAATCCTTTACACATTTTTTTTCCAGTTGGCTTTACTTAGGCTTTTTGTGATGGAGCAGCTATTTTATTGACTTGTTTTCATGACTTTTTTTTTTCCTTTTTAAAAAGGAAATTTTATTTATTTATTTATTTTCCCTGCTGTAAAACACAGACTTGTGTGAATATACCATTTAATGAAGGCATTTCTCAGTTTTGTTGAAACATAAGTCCAAATATCAAATTAGTATATTTGACATTTTAAAAATGAGTTACCACTATTATGCAATCAAAATTTCTTTCCACTTCAAAATATCCTTTTTTCCTAAAAAGCAAAAGCACTCAAAAGCTTTAATCTATATTTAATAAAATGCTTCACTGCGCTGAAACAATATTTTAACTTGATGATTTAATATTAAATCTCACAGCAAACCACAAAAAATATTACCTCCTGGGCAAACTACTGCCATTCCTTGACCAAAGGAAGGGAGCTTTTATTTACTTTTATATTCTTGATAGAGTTTTGTTTATTAAATATTTTCATAATACCTCTGTGGTAAATCATCTTAAGACTGAAAGTATTCAGTGGATATGTCAACAATTCATTGTTTACTTTAGTAATGATAAATTATACCCTAATAGAGCTGATTAACTCAATCAAAAGGAAAGTCATGGCTATTTTTGCATTTTTGTTCTCATCAGTGATCCATTTTCTGAACCAAATCTCCTAATCACTTTAGGTCCCATTTCATTTGGGTCTTTGCGAGCCCAGACTGGACTCTGTCCATGTGAAACCAGGCTGGAAAACAGGCTCCAGCTCTGCATCTTGTCTTCTCCAACCGCAGAAGGGTAACCACGCTTGTGAGATTCATCCGGAGCTAGTTCAAAGGGAACATGACAAACAAAATCCCTGAAATGTGTTTAGTATGAATCTCATTACTTCAGCACCAACGATTTCTCTCAGCAGACAGTGCTGTTTTGGTCCTCGCTACCAGAGAAGGTAGCTTGTGAGCCTACTGGGGAACAGTGTCACTGTGATGGTGAGCCAAAGACCTTTATTTAGGGTTGAACACAACTTATATAGCTTCTGACCTCAGAGACAGACCCCACCCTGCCTGGCAGCACACGAATTCCAACAATCCAACCAACCAATCAGCCAGGTGATCTCACACCGACCATACGAGACCGTCCAATGAGCTCCCTGGTCATGAGCTTGCCGCATGGCTGCAGGTCCAGCTTCTCCTACTCAGCCCCACCATCTGCTGAGGAGATACTCCCCATCACTAGCCCCATGCTGATCCCAACAGCAGCTGTAGCCCAAAAACGCAGTTTTAGCATCTAATTAAGGTATTTAGTGCTGATGTTGGTTTCAAGACAAGCACTTGAAAGCATCATTGTTACTGAAGTAATTTACCATCACCTAGATTGCTGCCTCACTGCCTTTCCCCTCTGTCAGCAGTGGGGATCAGGAGAATGATCTGCCTAAAAAGCAGTGGGCTTTACTTACTTATTTATGTTAGCTTTTTGCTAGATCTGTTCTCCAGTTGAGTCCACTACATGGTGGTACAAACAGGTGTACTGGACAAAAAACGTGAGGGCAGGAACAGATTAGGGCTTCTTCTGGTGGTGATCCAGACAACCAATTTATGAATTTAGTCTTCCCAGGCAGTTAGTGGAAAAAGGTTATCTCCTAAGCTGGGTTCTTTTAAGCTAGTATCCAAGGTCCCTGTTGGGCATCCCAGGAAGGTCAGTGACAAGACAGAAGCCTTTGAAAGGAGAGTAAGGCTTGCAAAAGAGCAAAAACAGGTATCCTGGGGCTTAGTACTATACTGTAATCTATTTTATAAAGTAGTAGTCACACTGTCTTATGGGCAAATTAAACAGCATTAAGCCATTTGAGAACTATTTTTTTCATTTTTTCATTATTTAGTTTTTAATTAATCTAAAATTAATAAGGTTGAGTATTAATTCCATTCACTAACCTTGGTATTGAGAATGATTTGTTGGTTTTCAGAACCTAATTTATTTACAGATTTACAAAGTGGGAAAGGAAACTTGTTTGGAGGAAAGAGAGAGACAGAAGCAAAGGTCTAACAGTCAAAAGGGCTGTGTTGGACTATTTGAAAAAAGAAAGAATAATGGAAGTTACCTTTCTTTTAAAAGTGTATATGCTTTTTCATTTTCTAAGTTGCTGTTGGTAGAGCATGCTTCAAGTAAAACTTTTTTTTTCTTTAGCTTTATTAATGTTGCATAATGCAATGTGATATTTATATAAGAAATAATTTTAGTGCAATGTAAAGTGAAATGAAGCTTGTGAGAGCTATCCAAAAAAGTTCTGAATATCATTTTTCTTAAACTGGTTCATTTAGACATGGAAGGTAAGTTGTAAAACACTTTGCAGAAGATGCATAAATCTCACTAGCAAATTCTGTAACAGTATTTCTGTTCCTGCCTACTCTTTGTCAGTTTGACAATTCACCTGCATTTAGCACACACAGGACATGTGGTCATATTTCTAAAAAAAGTCCCATCTTGGACCATGGGTAAGATACAAAAATAGCAGCTGTTTCTTTGTGCCAGCATATGCTTTATATAAGCGGTAACATTTATGAGGCCCGAATTCCAGCTCTGAGGTCATTCATGTTCTACTGCATTTTAAAGCACACAGGATATTTTCAGGCTTCCTTTTGCACTATATATTTCAGTATTTGTACTTAATTATATGAAAAAGTTTCTTCCTCATATGTGTCTTCCTTGTATACATTTTTAAGAGCATGTAAGGAGAGAAAGATAAAAATAGTTACTACTTGATTTTTTATGTATACCTAATGTATAACATAAATTGAACAATATAATTACCATGCAAAGTTTACGGTGTGTCACAGAATATTAACACATCACTCTGGAAGTTCATGTTATGTAATCAAAATTATCTGGAATGCCCTACTTTCTTTCTCCTTACACTTCCATCATTTCCTTCCTTCCTTCCTTCCTTCCTTCCTTCCTTCCTTCCTTCCTTCCT
>JAUBNY010000185.1:4103797-4126297 GCA_032275445.1 Crypturellus soui
TAGGTTCACAGGGAGGTCACGCAGACCCCCCTGTACACAGGGCATACACTGAAATCATATTACAATCACTAAATCTCATTCTCCTACAGGTATTAGTAGGGAAACATGATCAGGCATGCTCCCATATCAGCTATATTCTATTGATTTGATCTCATTTATGTAGCAAACTCATAATATGATTTCTAAACTGGGTGCCAGTATTGCATGTTTCATCAATAAGCTCATTTTTATACTTGTAAAAAATAAAATATGCTTTTTAAGCCCACTAACTTACTATCAGCTAATCCTCTTTTTTAATATGGAAGTTACAATTACATCTGTGTTATGCTTTAGCTTCAGTATACAAATGAGTTTAAGAAATCTCTAATTTATTAAATTAAAAATTTAATAAACACCTATAGCAAATGTGGGATGGGGAGCTATCATAATGGAAGATGGAGCAGAGTGGCCGATTCTCAGCTGAAGGTGAAGCGGCATTGATTTAACATACCATCAATTTTCTGCAGTCTTAATAAAATGTATTTTATATTTGAAGAACTACAGTTGTCATGAAATTAAGAAATGTGAGATACTCTAGAAGCATACCAGAATGTAATATTTCTCTACATAAGAGAAACTGTAACAGAACACTGAGATAGTGGGCAGAATATCTGGTTTGACACATTTATGTACCAAGCATATTTTTTAAATGTAGACATAAGACCCAGTTGCAAAAATCAAACCCTTGAAGCCACTGACCTTGCAAAAGAGACATAACAAAACTTATGTTAATTTTATCTAAAGATGAAGGAGAGACCTTAATATGTTGAACATACTCTTCTGTGCAGGTATACCTAAGAAATAAACAAAAATGTTGAAAGTCAGGAAAGGAGAACTGTGAGCTGGCTGCCCATTAATTCCCATTCCTGTGAATGAAAATTGCAGATATACAAGGACAAAGAGGGTCATAGACCATCATGCATTTATTTCATCTTTGTAGGAACGTTGCATGTCTGACCTCCTAGGAGCTAAGTACTCCTTTCAAGAACCTTTGCTACAGCTTTCTTGAAGAGTGAACCAATATCTGTTTTACTAACCTCTATGTTTTCTGTGTTGATTGATTTGCCTACTTTTTATTTTTTTTTGTGCTTTTTAATAAACATCTACTTATTATAAAACTAAGCTTTCCATCTTTAGAAAAGAAAAATCTTTTATTTTTTTTCACTTACCCAAAGTGAAGTACCCATTTAGACATGTTTATATCTGATCAAAGTAGACCTGAAGTCACGTGGTTGAAGCTGGGGAATGAATGAGCCTTGAAACAAGCAGGTGAACAGCTTTAAGTTTAAAGGTTTACTATCATAGTGTTTTCCTATTTCTATCCTCTGGAACAGAGGATCGCAAAGAGCAATATAATCATATTATCCTCTACTTCCCTCCCATATTGGGTCACATACTTGTGAGTTCTCACATGTGATAAATGTAAGGAATTTAAGGAACTCACAAAATTGTGAGTTCTCACATGTGATAAATTTAAGGAATTGTGATAAGTTTAAGGAATGTGATAAATTTAAGGACTTACATTTTCAATCAGTCTATTCTTATCAAGTCACAGAAACTGGCTAGTCTAACCATAGATAAGGAAATCTCAAATATCACACTACAAAATAATAGCCTTTCTTGGACTGTTAAGTATTCTTTTTTCTAAAGTATAAGAAATGTTACTAAAAAATATTGCTCCAGCATGTTTTTTTGTTTGTTTGTTTGTTTGTTTTTGGTGAAACTGACTTATTTGAAAACCTGACTTTTCTGGAACTGGATTATGACCTAATGGCCATAGGTAAAACTTTTCTGATCTTAATGGAAGTTTTGCCTGTATATGAGTCTCTTTCTTACAATCTGTATTCAGTACCTAGGTTTCTGGGCGAGTGCAAAAAAAAGAGTGGATAATGTATATTTTCTCTAGAAGCTCTTCATGAGCGAACTGCAGTTCGAAGTGTAACGATTACTACATTTTCCATCATGGCACAAACAACATTGCTCTCTGACTTATGGAAAACAATGAAAAAATTCTGAAGCATTTTTTATTAAAAACAAAAGACAGTAGCAAAGAAATGGATCCAGTGGAACTTAATATACCTGTTAAGGAGGTGACTTATCACAGTAAAATTTGAAATGTGTCAGTCAAAGACAATTCCTTAGTTCATATGGAAGTCAAACTCTTAATTATATTTCCCTTCTTTTTGAAAATGAAGTGTGAAGAGAATGAGAAGTTTTAAAGTGGTTGATCCTAATCTTGAATTAATAATAAATAATACCTATTTTTCTATGTCAATGCAATTAAAATTCTGTTTATTTCAAAATGACATTAAAAAAGCCTAAACTTATTCTGTATGTCATGACTTTCTTTTAGAACATTGTATGAAATCCTACAATGAATAAAAGTAGAGATCATACAATTTATCTTAACAGTAATATCTATCACAATGGCAGTTTTAGAACATTCACCAGACAAAGTCTTTCTTGTAAGGTTTATAACCTCCACATAACTTCTGAAGAAAGGATAAGCACAGCTGACAGCTGACAGCTAAAGAGAAATTTAATTAAGAAATTATTCATCCAATACGGGGTAACCTAATTGGAATACAGCTCCATAAGTGGGACATGGAGTGAAATAGTGGAACTGTTTTAGAAAATCTCAGATGGAAAATAAGTGTAAAATACTGAACTTAAATGGCTTAGAATTTTGAAGTATGTACTGCTTCTCCTCTTTTACCCAACTGTCATCTTACTGTAGAAGGCCTTCAGGTTAATAAAGCCTATTTTCCCTATAGTGACTCCATTCTGACTGCTCTTGATCACCTCCTTATTGTTTACATGCATAAAGATGACATCCAGGATGAACTGGATCAATCAGATCAATGTTTCAGGATGGAGGTGAGGCTGACTGACATGTAGTTCTCCGGAACTTGTCCTGTTGAGGAACTTGTCCTACTTGTCCTGTTTGAGGACTGGGGTGACATTAACCATCTTCCAGTCTTCAGGCTGTTGTCCATGACCTTTCAGAGGTGATTAAGAGTAGCCTAACAAGAAACATTCTAAACTTTTTATGTATTGTGTTCTAGAATATAAAGTAGTCATATGCAAGATTCTAAAATTACAAGTATTTTAAATTACTTTGGGTGTTTTTAATGAAAAAAAAAACTTAATTTCATAATAACAGATTATTTATCAATTTGTAAAGTATCAGTTGAATTAAGTCTTTTAGTATTGTCTTTCAAACACCAACCTTCTAGAAAATTTTAATTTGTGATTCTCTGAATCAAGGAAAGTTTACAAATCTTGAAAAGTGTAATATCTTATGGTTCAGAGCTCTAGTTAGTATAACCCATTGATATGTTAATCTTTCTTAAAAAAAGTTATTTTGTAAAATAATCAGTGATACAATTAACTTTTAAAGAGTGTATGACATACTTAGAAAAAAGAAAGCTGAAAGCATTCCTGGAAACTTGTGCTTTTGCTTTGTTTAGTGATATAAATATTACAAATATCAACATAAGGAAGGAATTCAGCATGCTGTAAAGTGATAAAGGTAATCTGTTTTTAGGTTTGGTGCTTGCTTCCTATTCAGTCAAGCTGGTAATTTAATATACAGTACAAAGATATGTCTCATTTTAACATGAATTAAATTATGAAGTCTTCCAGGTAGAGAAATCTTTGAATACCCAGATCATATTTAAACATTAATTCAGATGACTTCCCTTCCCTCTCCCCACTCCACTGAAAAAAAAAAAAAGTCTATGCGCTAACTCTGTTCTTTTATTTATCTTAAAATACAGAATACTCAGTCTGCTGAAAGGATTTTGAATTGGATCCTGACATTTCTACTCTATTGTTTTTGTGGTTTTTAGGCAAATTATCTTCGGGGGAAGTAGGAAAATTTTGAAATTACATTGCTTCATTATTATGAAGAACTAAATTTGTCAGGGTTTGTATCACACAACTGTACTTCCAGAGAAAAGTGTGTGCAGGAATTCCTCAGGATTGCTTGTGAACTAAGCTCCTTCTACACACATATATGAATGATATATTGTCATATCCCCGATGTGTAAAATAAAGTTTAGTTAAACTCAAAAGGGAAGGAAAGGAAGAGAAAGAATCTAGGAGGAAGCTGCCCAGTCCTGAAAAAAAAAATGAAAATTTGAATCAGGAATAGAACTGAATCTAGTTATCTTACTATATTGTTATAAAATAAGCTTACACTGACTTTTTTGTTTGCGTAGTACCTGGATCTTGTTTTAACATGAACTAGGAAAAGGAATACTGCAGAAGTTCTGCTCACCCTTCTGCTCACCCCAAAGTTTTATTTTAAATTCAGTAAAAAAAAATGTATTTCCAATGAACTGCTGCCGTTCAAACACCAGATTTTGTGAGAAGTCCAGATATGAAAGGACTAGAACTTTATTGTCTGGTTTTAAACTCATTTATCAGTAAATGGAGTTTTTACTGTAGATATTTATAACCCCATAAATTATTTGGACTTCATCTGGATACTCTGCATAAATTAAAGACTATAGGATTCCTCCCATGATATATATTCACTAAAGAGGAAAAAATACATATCCCAGTGATACTGTTGATGTTAAACATCTTTGGTAATTTGTTTGCATATATCCATGTGGACCCAAGGACTATTTTTTCTCTTAGTGGTATCTGTAAATTTTCAAATTTCAAATTTCTCTGTAGATATAACAGAACCATATTTTTCAGAATTATATTAAGGGAGACATTTGCTGTCATCTCAATGGAATAAGAATTTGGCATGAAATCAAGAATAACCTTTAAGCCTGGAAAGCGTAACACACATCATGATCTTGATGCCATCTCTTCATACAACCTGTTAGCTATTTTTTCCTTTTCACTTCTCCACAGGAACCAATGGGAATTTGCTATTAGGTACAATGTTTTACCAGTGCATATTTGGTTAGAAGCAGAATTCAAGCATATGTTCCTTTATACCAATAATGATGAATTGAATCATGCATGTGATAAAAAGTCATACTAGATTCTACAGTTATCAGAGTAACTGTTTTCCTATATGATAGAATTTCTGCATATTTTCCTCTGATTTAAGAAAAAAAATATCATTCAGTAACATGAAAATGCCTGAATATAGGTTAATTCTACCTTGTTATTGTTTTTAAGCCTTGAAATAATGTCAAAATGTTCAAAAAACAAATAATCTTCTTTCTATTTTTTCCCATTTTAAAACCTATTTAGTGCTCCCTAGATGCATAGCATACAGTTTATTCTGATGGCCTTACTAGCTGGCCTTAGTCAGCTTTATAGTGCATTCATAAATATGCCCAAAGTATGCCAGTTGTATCAGGAAGACCTCTGGATATAGGGCAAGCCCAGAAAGTAAATCATCTTTCTTGACCAAAGCCTAAAATCTTAGTTGAGTCTGTCTTGGATTTACCAGATTAGAGGCCAGGACGAGGCACAAACTGGATTTATATTTCATTTCTCCTTTCTCCTTCAAAATGGGATGTTCACTTTCAGTTCTGCAAACTTGGTCTGTAGCATCCATCATTGTTATCTTGTAAGAAATTAGAACCCGAAGAAAAAGAGAACAGTATGGACATACCTGCTGTAAAATAGATTTGTTCATTTCAAGATCTGATAAAATAGTATTGTCATTAAAGAATATGAAAAAAGAAACCCTTAAAAAGGGTTAAAAATATTTTGGATTTTGAAAAGCAAACAAACAAAAAACCCTGGATCAGCTAAATCTGGAGGTGACGGCCAAGCGAAAGCCCTACAGAAAATTGTCACAAAATGGCAAGTATCAGCAATACAATGCAATAATCAACATTTTACCTACAATGACATTAAATTTAGTTAATTACCTGAAGGTAAAAGTTGTAGAAGTATTCTAGGAGTAAAGTCATTGCAGATATGCCTCTTAACAAAACATCAACTGGGTATTTTGTGAGGTCCAAAAGCAATGTGTAAATATATATGTTTATTAAACAAAAAAGGAACAACAGGAATGTGGAATTTGATTACTTAAACTGAAGACATGCTCCCTGTATTGTTGTGTGCAATCTGGATTACAAATGGTAGCAAATGATTATTCTTGTACTGGATAAATCGTCATAAATTATGAAAAAAATACTTTACCTGAGAAAATGATATTTGACTTTTTAACTGAAAAACTGAGCAGCAGACTTTTTTTTTTTCTTTTTAGAGAAAATGAGAATGTCCCAAAGTGTTCAAAAAAATTTTTGAATCTCCTCAGTCACTTACCAAGAAGAATGAAGCACTTCTTTGTTTATCAGCTCTTGTTTATTCAACCGTCCTCCCTAAGTTCAGGAATTATTGATGTTTAGATAACTAAAGAGTAGGAAATAAACAATGATAATATTTGAAGAAGCATCAGCTTTCCACTGATGCCATCAACTGAGCAATTAACTCATCTAGAAATTCCTCTATGTTATATTCTTCTCTCCAGCTACTGATGCATACTGGTTTTAATGAAGATTTCTGACCCACCTGTTCCCACTTCAATGACTAAGAATGTAGTGAACTAAAAGCAAGATATGTGCTATGCATGAAGTTGTGCACCTGAATAATAATAAAAAGGTCTTCTTGCCTCTGCCTGTGTATACTCAAGCCGAGAGAAAGCACGAATATATTTACTCATAAAAGACAAAGTGGTCTGGAGCTCTTGAAAAGGGCAGATAAATGTTACTCTATTCCAATCCTAAAATGACTTGTGAAATGATCTGAGAAAAAACGATTAAAATGTTGGGAACTACATAAACTGTTTTAACCATCTGTATAGTAAAGGCAGTCATAATTTTCTCATGAACTGCAGAAATTAAACAGCATCTGTTCAGTGATAACCATGTTAATAACTGTTATTGGAAAAAATGAAGACTGACCTTAGTGAGAATCCTGAAGCTTACAGTATGGGTATGATTTATAAAAATAGGTGCTTTATTATTAAATAGGTTTATTTTTCAATATGCCATCAGCATTCTTTGCATTTCTAGTTAAAATAAAACACAATTGAGAAAATATGTGTACTTTTTTAAGGAGATTTATGACTAACAGAACAAGACTTCCTACAATGGACAAGGCCTTTTATACAATCCGGGCTGTTAGAAATAAATTACTAGGAAATCTTTTTTTGTACAGTGAAGGGCAGAATGAATAAAAGAAAATGGTCAAAAATCTCTGTGATCAATAACAAAATAGTGAAATAGGTTTTTAACTGTCAAACCCATTGTGGATTGCCAAATGTGCCAAATAGAAAGTTCCCTTAGCCCGCAAACAAATTGATCAACACCTCTGTATATATACTGGAAGAGAAGAACAGCTTCTGCCGTTTACACTGCCCTTGTGTACTAAAGACATATGCAAAAATTTCACACTTTTGAAAGTAGATCCACAAAGTGGCATAGTTTGTCTTTACGTGTTGTTTTACTCTTCTGTAAAATTCTGTATGTCAATTTGTGAACGTTTCACAACATGCTGAAAAATTAGCAGACATTTCTACTTTTTACTATTCTCCAGGCTTCCTCTAATATTGCAAGAACATTATATGCTTCATAAATAATTTAAATTATTTAAAAAATTGTAACTCAGTTGATATTGAAATGTGCTTATTCTGCATTATCAGTTTTAATAGAACGTGAACAAAGAAGTTTTTTTTTTCTCTGAAAGCCAGGGTGTTTTAAAACAACATTTTTAATTGATTTTCTGTAGGTGGTTCTACCTTTAGTATACATTTATTAATCCAAACTTTTTTTCTTTTTTTTAATCCCTGGGCTAAATAAAAAGAGCATAAAGAAAAATGGTGAGGTTTTAACTTGAATGAATCCTACAGAAATGCTGTTCCTGAAGCTTCTTGACAGTTTTTTTAAGGCTTTATGAAATATAATCTGCATGGACAGACCCTGATGCTTGCATAGCAGCATACGGAATCAGAGAGACTTTTAGACAGCCAAGGACAAAATAACTAACCTTTTTTTTTTCAAAAACTTTTTGATAGAATCACATTTTCTACTTGTCTTATTTTCTTGAGGCTCAGCAAACTTGCATATTTAGTGCAGCAAGACAATTTTCTGAAAATAGCCTTTCCCCATGGAATTCTGTACATGCACAGTCCAGAAACCTAAAAAAATAGTTAGAGACTGAGGGTATTTTCACACATATGGTTCAGGGTAATTTTATGTCTAATAAGAGGATTCAAAGTTATAAACAAATATATAGATGCCAAAACTCTTTAGGAAGAAATAATTAGTAAAATGTAATAAATCACTAAAATTGTTTATCTTCAATTCTGATGCCTTCTTTACTCATTTCAGAACATTTTCTACAACCTGAATATTCAACATATACTATTTTTTCATGCTTGTATTTGATAAAGTCAAGACACCCTAACTATTGTTAGGCACAGAAAGGCACAGGGATTTTGTCCAGTATTTAAGGAGAACCCATTCACTCAAATCACCCTTTCAGGATGCTTGTGACACCTCCTAACCTGCATTTCATTGTCATTTTTGTGACATTTTGTAGGGATAATGTATGGGAGTTCACTGTGAGCTATATTTCATGGTGACAGACATAAATAAATTTTAACACTGATTATTTATGCAAAATAAATAGAAGTGAAAGGAAAGAAACTAAAGCAAGGCAAACACTCTCTAAGATGACCCTCTTAAGGCTTTATAGCTTCCTTGTTAATTTAAGGGAACACTATCGAATCTGCGAACAGTGACTAAAAAGAAGACAATTTGTCTGGTATAGAGACATGTTGCAGTGTTTAGTTAGAGTCTTGCTCCCGTTTAAGTTAGCAAAACAATACTGAAACTTATGAAGAGATATATATATATATTTTTTTGTGTGAGTTCATGTGTGCATCAATCCTTAAGTGACGTGTTCCTGGAAACAAGCATTCCGTCAAGTCTCCTTGATTGGAATCAAGGGAGATAGATACATTAAACAGTAAAACTAACTCTATGATTATCCTGAATATTGGGCTGGTTATGTCAATATCCTTGTAAAATTCATAGCTATTCAGGAAGCGGAATTCTCACTGCAGTTGCTTCTAGGGCCTAAGTATTCAAATCAAATAGGCTTCAATTTTGGTATGATCTTTTTTTGCATAATTATATTAAGTTTCTATGGAAGACATTGATTATATTTCTACTGTCTGATTTAAGGTGTGTGATAATCCTATATACCGGTGGTTTAGGTGATGTTACAATGATTTCTTTAAATATATACAGTGATGTGTTCTAATGAGATGTTATTAGAATTAGTCTGTGTACTATTTTCCTGAGGATTTTAACAGATGCCATTGATTTTGATCACTCTATTGAGCAATAAATGACTATAACATGAAAAGACTACATTTTTATGTAAAATCATTAATCATATAAATAACTGAGCAACTAAGTGAGAATCATGGTGTGACTATGTCAGCTGTAGGTAACTGCAAAAAAATATTTTGGAGTATCTCTTTTATGTTCAGAAGGCGTGATTTTGTGGAGTTTGTGATGTACAAGCAGTAACACACAATGTCCCTTGACAATAGTGTTAGAGTCCAGCACTGTCTGACCCAGTATCTAAAAGATATGCTACAAGTGAAGGCGTGAATTTTAATATCTAATTATTTCATAAATTTTAGTTATTGTATGGCTTTCCAATTTAGAAGAATGATAACAGTAATATATTGAAATCACAGTACAAATGTAAGTTACACAATTTAGCAAGTGTGATCAATCACAATGCAAATGTGATTCCCAGTACTGGTCCTCACTTGGGTGTCTGCGCTAGCAGGGAAGGAAGAGCTGCTTGCTGCGAGCTCTAGCACAGTCAGGCTCCCTTTAGAAACTTTCTGTCAGCTGTTTGATGTTTACACCTTGTGCCGGTCTGTGCCAGGTACACACTCTCCCCATGCTGCTGTCAATAACTCAGGGAGATATTCACACCCTCTTGATGAGCTCAGAGAGAAGCGTTTACACAGTCAGACAATACACTCAGCAGAGATAGTCAATGATTTCTTTTTCTGAAACATATTTCCTTTTTTGGGGGGATCCCCTCTCTTCTTCACAAGAGCCATAGTCAGTCACTGCCTGGCTTCTTCCCTGTGCTTTGTGGACACTTCGATCTCTCTGTTTTCCTCTGCACCACTTCCTTTGCAGAAGTCTCAATAGGAAAAAAAATATTTCAATGTCACTGATGCAGAATAATAATAATAAAAAAACTTTGTATAACAAAAAAAAAGTGCTTTCAAAATTAAAAAAAAAAATGAAATTCTGATGAAAATATCCAAGCAACCAATATGCTGGCACTTTGATACCATAGCTGTAAAATGAAAATACAAGGTCAGCAATGTATCACCAGCTCCCAAGGAGATGTGTCATAGGAACCTGAACCCGGAGTGGGAAAGCTCAGCACTTCCCCACGGCACCGGTGCAGCGTGTTAGACCATAGATCTCCTGGGGCCCTGGCAGCCAGCATTTCTCCATCACTGACAGACTGTTAACTACATGAACTAATGACCATGGATTTCTGCTGAATTCCACTGTTCCCTCCAGGAAACATATTTTCATACTATGAATTTTTTGACTGCAGTGTACATGCTGGACTTCCTCTCTATCAACAAAGAAATCTTCACAGATTTGTTACTGGGTCTTGCATATTCTGGGCACACTGCACATATTAGCAAGAAAGGGCAAACATTCCCAGCTACATGCTGATTAACAGAAGGCAATCAGTAAAAACAATAGCTCAAGCAACTAGAACAAATGGATAAAAAAGAGTCAAAGAGGTGAAAAGAAATTAATCTTGCAAGAGATATAGAAGTCATTAATGAACGGACTCTAATTCTATATTAATGCTAAGCCTTCAACATTCAGTGTTGTATCAGATCTACATTGTGCATACAGCTAGAATAGAAAAGAGCACTGATGATGAAGGCAGAATTTAATCCTGATCTAACTGGTATGCTACCATCCTCAGCAGAGTTAAATTGGAACAAGTGCCTTAAATTAGGCCAGTTTCTTTCTGCTGAGGGCCTGATTTTGTAAGTCCAAACTTCTTTTAACCTCTGCAGAAAAATGAAATCACGTTTCTTCTACAAACACAAGTTATAACGTTGTAATGTTGACATAATTTATTATGTTGCATAGAGCTGAACTAACAGACAACATGTAGGCATTATATTACTGCCAACTATGCAACTGCTGCTTTGCACCTGTTCTGGGGCCTTTTTCCCTGTACAGACGCAGTTGGAAGGATGCATTTCCCTGATCTTTCCAAGATAAACTCGTTTTTCTGGGAGCATGTGGAACAACTGCAATGCCAACAGTCTCCCAGCTCTATCTCTTTAATCTCACAACTAAGTCTGTCAGTACTGGTTTCTGAAAACAGTGTTATCTGTATCCCACTATCTCAGCCTTTTGAAGCAACCTCCAAAACAGCTGTTTCCTGAAAGCATAGGTCAGAATCTTCATTCCAATAAAATATGTAGCATTTCTGCTTCTTCCAGTATGTTGTCTCCATCCCTGCTTTACATCAATTTGATTTTTTCATCCATTTTCTGTTGCTGTTTTTATCCCCATAGCATTTGTCTCTTTTTTCTGGATTATACTGTAATTGCTATTTTAAACAACATTAGATGTATGTTATTTAATGTCTGTTTGTGAACTCCTGCATAATCTGTGGCTTTACAGAAATGGTTTTAGTTCCTCTTTTATAGAAGTTAACTAAAAATCTCTTTCCAAATTGGCTAACCATTTGTAATTAGCTATGAAAACCAGCAGTCTAGCAGTGGATTGTGCACAGGTGTGAGGGCTGTCTTTCCTTCAAAAATAACAGTGTAATGATGAGGAAATTTGATACCCAGAAAAATAAGGTTAGTGCTGGAGAGGAAAAAAAAAAAAAAAAAAGCATAAAGGCAGTATTTTACACAGCATGGTCCCGAGGATCAAAAAAAAAATCTGTATAGTACCTGGTCCACTTGTTATGCCACTGCTGTATGCATTTGGCAATGTCTCTTTCCTACTCAGGAGCCTTGGAGGTGAGAAGATAGTAGTAATGATTTTGTTAAAACTGTTATTGTGGTCTTTTTCAATAAACCACAAAGTAATTTCCACTTACGTCCCTGCCTGTGCCTGTGCACTGAGTGGCCTTGAACAGGTGAGGAACTGCTTTCTGCCAGACAAGAGAAAAGAACTGACACAGGGTGCATATCTGGCCCACTGAACACAGTCTTTGGTTTCTAAACAGTCTGACAGTTAAGGAGCAGAATTGAAATGTAGCATTGCTAATTTTCATTCAAAGAATATTAGCAAATGCCTGTCAGTCTCTCTTTTACAAGTACAGCATGCAGGAAACTCATTTGTTATCCTGCAGAGAAAATTCATGAAAATTAATGCACTATATATATTCACATTCTTGCTCTTACATTACAGTACATATAATTACTACTATGGACAAGTTTCTGGGTTGTCTCCTCATGAATTTTAACCTTTTTTTTTGCAGGCATGTGTCTTAAGGATATTGTCTTAAATGAATGAATTTTCACTGCTTTATAAGCTTGATATTACATAATGATCACATAATTTATTTAAAGGGTAATCACTATCTAAAAAAAAATAATTAAAATATTTTAAAGATTAGGGGTTGGAAGTGGCATCCTTTGCACATAATTCTTTATTACTGTGAAGTAAGTAACTTACAAGTATACCTCTGTAACTTAGTTTTGTTTAGGATTACATAGATTGTCAAGGTGAATAAACCTGGATTCCTCATAACCATTTCTTACTTTGTTCCACCACAGTATGTAGGTCTTGATCTCATGCAGAATTAAAAGCCTTAAATTTTCCTTTACTTCAGAGGAAACTGAAATATATCAGACCTCAGCATGATGAGTCCTTAGAAGTCCTGTAACTTCATATCTTTTAAGCTTCCTGTTCAATTACAGGTTAAGCAGAATTAGTGTTGAAGTGGCTGCAATTGTGGAGTTCAGACTGACAAAATAAAATGGGTCCTTTGATGTCAAAGAAAAATTCTCACAGTATTCGTTTCACCTACATTTGTAAGTCCTTCACCATGCCAATTTTCATTATCTCGTAATATAAATGCCCATGAAAATGAAAGAAAAAGAACCACTTCTTCATCTAGACCAGCTTTATTAAGTAATTGTCTTTTAAGACTGAACAAAGCAGAAAACCTTGGTTCAAAGTCCTCAAAGTTTTCTATCATTCACAGAAATCAAGATGCTAACATGGCCATCCCTAAATAACCACATAGTTTTTCTTAGTATTTTGCCCCATTTGGAGCTATGCTGGAAATGGCAAATACACAGAGAGTGAGAAGGCTTGCTATAAGAATAATGAAGAGACAAGGTAGATTGGGAGTTATACATCTAGGCCCTGCCTTATACTCTCAGGATGAGTTGAATGCTTTAACTGTGAATTCTTAAACTCTTAAAGCCTTAGACTCTTAAAAAACCTGTCTTTCATAGTAAATTCACTTTTGCGAACTATGATGCTGTATAATATTAAGTACACAACTGTAATGCTGCACAGTCCTTCAATCCTTTAATTTTAGCCTTTTATTTTTGATTGAAATGTACTTACGTTACAGAGTGAATATGAGTAAGCCTGTTAAACAGGAGACAGAAACCAAATCATAGGCAGGATGAGTTTGCATGGACACACGCAAAATTGTATTTGCTACCACACAGTAATTAAACAATTTTTTGGCTCTGAATGCACTCAGCTTTCTATGGGTAGTAAAACACCCATGGAAACTAACTGTCCATGGATATTTAAAACTGAATTACCTATTTTCATGAATATTTGATCTGCTTATTACCTGCAAAATGTTTCAGATTGGATGCCTGTAATTTGAGTTTATTAAAGTGCTAGAGGCTATGCCTTGTGTGACAGGAAGAGCTGTATTTGTGGAGGGAAAAAAAAAAAAAAGAGAGAGAACTCTACGTTGTATAAAATTCAACTAGATAGACAGTCCAGAATTATAAAGTTCCTGGGATATTGTGTTTCTATGTTACATGAATCAAAATGTTAATGTGACAAAAAAGTCAAATTCTGTATAATAGCCTGCATATGATAAATGCACATATTTGCTGAGATGACTACATAAATTATGTTTACTTTTGATTCTTTTAAAACTACAAATTAAATCATAAATGATATGAATCTATTTGTTGGTTATCTTTTCATAAAGTTAACTTATGGGGGAAGTGGGAATAGTGCTAGAGTATAAATATTGAAGACATAAAATCCATAGCATCAAGGAAGGATTATCTTTATCTGCTGATTGAGCTGGGGATATATGGACAGAAAATACTGCAGGTCATTGCTTCTGGGAGACTGCTTAAAGATGTCATTACTAAATATTTTACCTTATGGCAGGGAATTAAATTTATATTTCACAGAGTCCCAAAGTGGTTAAGGTTGGAATAGACCCCTAGAGATCATCTAGTCCAACCCCCTGCTCCATCAGGTACACCCAGAGCACGTGGCACAGCGCGGCATCCAGGTGGGTTTGGAAGATCTCCAGAGAAGACTCCACAAGGAGCTTCTCTGGGCAGCCTGTTCCAGTGCTCTGTCACTCTAACTGCATGAAGTCCTTTCTCAAATGCAGATAAAACTTACAGTGTTTCAATTTGTACCCATTACCCCCTGTCCTATCACTGGTCAGCACCAAGAAGAGTATGGCCCCACCCTCTTTACATCCTCATCTTAGGTATTTGTACATGCTGATCGTATCCCCTTGCATATTTCTCTTCTCCAAGCTAAATAGGCCCAGCTCGCTCAGTCTTTCCTCATAGGATAGATGCTCCAGTCCCTTAATCATCCTTGTCACTCTGTGCTGGACCCCCTCTAGAGATTCCACATCCCTTGTACTGGGGACTCCAGAACTGCACCCAGTACTACAAGTGCGGCCTCACCAGAGCTGAGCAGAGGAGCAGGATCACTCCCCTCGACCTGCTTTATCTTAATCTTTTACCCATAATCATTCAGCAATCTAGAAAAACTACTGAAGTGTAGACTGTCTATAATATTCACAAATAAATTAGCTATCCTAAGTTAAACAATGTCTTTTTTTTTTGGTTCTACATTAACTTCTACATCAGAAAAAAATATTTTGCCCAGTCTATATGGTAATTCTCAGAAAAAGTATATATGTCTTTAAATCTTGAAGATTTAATACCCTCATTTAGCCTAAATAGATAAATAAAAATATATAAATAAATAAATAAAGGGGAAAAAAATCTACTAAAGCACATTTGATACTTTCAATATCATACATTTCAGGGTTGAGGGATCTCCTTCTCAGATGATCTTCCAAACCCGCCTGGATGCCACCCTGTGCCACGTGCTCTGGGTGTCCCTGCTGGAGCAGGGGGGGTTGGACCAGGTGATCTCTATAGAGGTCTCTTCCAACCTCACCCAGTCTGTGATTCTTTCTAATTCAAACTTGTGATGTAGTGATGCTGGGAGAAAAAGAAAAAAAAAAGTTAAATCAGAACCCGTGATATTTAGCAGATGCAGAAATAATACAACAGTTAAAAATAAATAAATAAATAATTTCTGTATTTTAGAAAGTAAACTTTAATACAGATTACTTATACAACAGCACAGACTAGCGGCCGAGGCAGGTCAGCAAGTTTCTTTTGCTCTGGTAAATGGCATTGAAACAAGCTAGAGATAGGTAGGTTGCAGGAAGTTACTTTTCAGTAACAAGTATTACTAGTCTAGATCACTTCAACTCGTATGTTTAGGAGGAGACAGTGAATAAGTTCTGTTTAGAGATATATCCGCTTCAAGAGGAATGGGTTGTGAGAGCAAAAACATACATTAACTTTTACTTTTGTATTTAAAGATATTACTACTCTTAAACAAAACAGGCTTCCTGTTTAAACATTTTGTTATTATTATTTATTTACTTATTTTTTACTTATTTTTTACTGATAAGGCTGAGCACCAGAATAGACTGGGCAAATGAAATCTGTGAGTCTCAGTCTGTTGTAAAAGCATGTCACAGGATCACTACAATTTTATATAAAATTATAGAGAGAGTATATTTCAAAAGCATGTGGTTCATTTAACATTTCTCAGTTAAAGTACTTACATCTAACTGTGCCTCTGATGTATAATCTCCTGTTACACTTTTGGACTTTCAAAAAAACATAGGAACAATTGAGGTTAACAATTTATCCTGAATACAGGAATTTTGAATTTAAAGGTTACACACAGATTTTTTTATCTCATTTCTCACATGTCTTCCTGCTCTCTCTCATTACATGTTGTCTCTGCTTTTCATTTTTCTCTTCTTAGCCCAAGTAGAGTGTCATACTTGCATCACTATTGTTGTTTCACCTTGCTTGTGTGTTCCTTTAGCATTATTCTCATATGCTTCTTGTCATGAAGATACATCTCACATTTTGAGAATGCCTTTCTCTATGCAATTACCCAAACAGAAATTAGAAGAACGTAGCAGTGCCTTCTAGAGGCAACAACATATAGACTTCAGTATGCAAAATGTTGCTAGGTAGACAAAAATAACTGCAAATTTTGGACTTCCCAGTCCTACAGAAAAAAAAGATATGTCTCAATAGAATGAAAAGAGTGTCTGTGTACGGGCATGTAAATGAGACCTTGTAAAGTATCTTTTCATTTTCATTTCTACCATTTTCTTTAAATATATCATTTTTTAAAAAAACTATTGGTAGAAATATGGAAAAGGCTGGACCTAGAGACTAGGGTAAAGCTAGGAGTTCATAAATACTCTCTGAATTTAAGATTCATGCATTTAACAACTGCTCTTTGCAGCTTAGAAATAGCCAGTGTGACAGGATGCAAAAGATAAGAAATCTAAACCCCCAGCTCAGCAGGAAATAAAAGTCTTGCCATGTGACTTGAGTCACATTATGATGTGTCAAATTATGATATAATTTGGTGAAAATTTTCTTGATACGGCAAATATTTCAGCCATTACAGTCTGAAATCAATCTATCATTTGTGACTAAGACTATGCAATTACAACATTAATAAATAATATATTGAAAAGAATTAAATCTATTTGTCATACAGAGAAGGGTAGCTACTTTGATTAAAAACTCTTTGTAAACGTTTTAGCCTTTGTGTCACTTTAGAGCTTGAGAAGAGCATCCTGAACCTCAGCCTACTGTATTGTTAGGGGTTTGTTTTGAGCAGTGAGTGGCTGTGTACAAGCCACACATTCAGGCCTAGGCTTCTTCTGCAAGGAACTTCTCCTTTTCCCCAGATTACCATATCTAGTTCCTGCAGCCAGCAGTATGTAAGGAGAAAAAGCACATAACGTGCACTGGGAGCATCCATTTTATTATGACTATATACTTTAAAATAATATTTTGACTGAATATTTCAGATATGTAACTATCTAGATTAAAAATTTGAAAGGATTTGTCTTTTTCTTTCTCCTGCTTTCTTAACGTTTGTCCCTGCTACTATCCTTATTCCCAGTCTCCTTTTTCTCCTAAGAAAAAGACAAAAACATCTTTTCCCTCCTTCATTTTATCCCCTAAAGCAATATTGCACCCTATAGTGTTTCTATATTCAGTCTCTTTATTTGTCCCTCACCACACCTAGCTGTATATTTTGATGCTTCTTTCTTTGCCCAGACAGCTCTCAGACACTGCACCTCTTTATCCAGTATTATTTTCTCTTTCATGAGATTCAGCTGGCTTTGTTTCCCAATTTCAATTCTACTCCCTCCTCCATTTCAATGTCTTCTCAGTTTTATAAATTTGTAAATAAATTAAATGTAATGAAAATATCAATATAGGTCTACCAGCCTCAAGGGTGCAGATAGTCAGAGGACATGTCATCAGATTTTCTCTCTCACTGGCAGAATATATATACTTGTATACAATTTCTTGTTGATTTACAAATGTGTGAGTCTGAGTAGTGATGTCCACACCAGATTTCAGTTTGAACTATTTGACAACAAGCTTTCCTGACCTGTCTTGCTGTCATCATCTGCTTAGCATAAAACTGGCATTTAAGGGCCATTGACTGTGAAGTGGTACTTAATGCTGTCTGGGTTTGCTACTACATGTAACTGAAAGAGGTCTGAAAATGGAAATAGAAAAGCTATTGAAAACTGTCCAGAACTATGTAAACTACACATTGCTCTTTACTCTGCATTAAGGGTCAACAAGATTTTACTGTGCAAACTGCCGAGAAATATCTGGAGAATTAAATTGTCTTTCTTTTTTGTTTATTTTGTTTATTTATTTATTATAGTTGGAACTCCCAACAATTGCAGAAAGATTAGCATTTTTCTTTGAGATCCTTGCTACCTATCCATAATATATGTCTGAAAGGTCACAAGTATTCTTTTTCCTTTTCTAAATGGCATTTTATATGTAATAATGGATGAAATCACCTTTCTAAGACACATTTAAATAAAAATGAAGAAGAAATATTTGTCTGAGACTAAGCTGATGTAAAGACATAATATGGACTTATAATAGAAGAAATAGGTGTATGTGGATAAAATAGAGTAGAAAAGAACAGCATAATTAGAGAATCTGTTTCGTCTGAATTTCTTTTAGATTTGAGCAACTGAGGACCTAAATGAGGACTATGTAATTCAGCATTTAATCAGGAACAGTATCAGGGCCAAAATGATATCTCTCTCTCTCTGTTCAGACATTGGTATGCAAGTGAAAAAAACATCAGTTTTAAGCTTTTGATGCCATTAAGATAATTATATTTATCTTATATTATTTATTAATATATTATATTATATAATTTTATTATATTTTTATATATATATGTTAAGCATCAAAATATACTGCCCTTGTAAGGAAATGGGTTTTATATTTCATTCCTTTACTTTTATATGAACATTCAGTTAGATGATTAGTCAGGAAAGTGATCCTTCCACCAGATGGCAGTAAATCTCCAGCTACCCCCAGAAGTTACAACTAAAAATCTGAAATCATCCTAAACCAGAAACTCCTGTTAAGATTTAATTTATTTATTTATTTGATCTGTAGGTTGAATTGCTTACTCAGGTTATTCTCTTTTGATTCCAATTTTCAAGAATGAGAAAAAAGATCAAGCACAACAGGTATCACCAAAGTCATCAGAAACAAAGACAAGAAGCATGTAACTCATAAATTCAAGATTACTTCCCTGAGGTGATAATTCTGATAAAGAAAGATGGATGTAAGTCATAGTTTAAACTGAATTTAAGAGAAATTGTTGTTGATTTTGTAGCTGTAAGAAGCTGAAGTTTTGACTATTACTCAGCCCTTGTTAGGATTTACTAACAGCAAAACTGTCAATCCTCTCTATACTCCTTGCTATACACATACAGTGTGAGTGGTGTTGGACAAGATTCATGAAGTCTGTCTAAAGGAATTTGTAAATGAGCCATTCTTTTCTGTTCACGAAAGATCGCAATATCACTCTGTTTAAAAGGCACTACCAACTTTAATATTTAGAAAGAAACCAGTTTACTCTCATATGTAGTGCATGATACTGCTTCCTTTAAATAATTGCATGAATTTGTTTTAAATTTTATTTTAAGAAAGTCTTACATTGACTTCTGTTCTCCTCCTGCTGAAAAGTCATTACAGCTATTGAAATAGCAAATGTCTTTGCCTCTATCCTACAGCTTTTTCCGTTATGAATAGGCTTAACTTCATCATGCAAATAATCCCTCTCCAGTGGAATTCCTTGTTTAACTATACCTTAATACATGAATAAGTCTTTTGAGAATACAGACCTAGCTCACTACAGTTAAAATACTATTGTACAAAAGAAACATGATCAAAACATAATCCTTCCTACTGCAGCAAATTTCTTTGTGACTTGTTATTTAAAGAGCTTTTAAGTAGCACTGGCAAGTAAAACAGAAATCTTGGAGAGTTCCAAATTATTGTGAGTTTCTTTATTGACAAATATGAGCAATAAAAGATGTTGTATTTACATTAAAATAATGAATCAGGAGTGCACATTTCAACAGGAAACTTAATACATTTCATCGTATTACCAAATATAATGAAAAGATTAACATTACAAACTACAACTTTTATAAAAGCGTGATTAAAGAGCTTTCACTTATGATATATACTTGTATACTATTTCTTGAATACAGAATGGATGTATAATACAAAGGCAGAATTAAAAAGGCATAGGCAATCTCAGTTGTATCCTTTTTTCACTTTCTTTTTGACAAATAGTTGGTGTTATTTAATCATAAGTAGTCTTAGTTTCCATCAAGAAAATTGTTCTTTACTTCCTGTGTATCTTCAGAAGAGTTTGGAGGACGGAGCTCCTGGCCTTTTTTTCTTGTGGATCTCCTCTTACTATCACTTATTGCCTAACATCACCTCTGGTAACTCTCTTCTGAAATGTTTTATGTTCAGAATGTTTATGTTCAGAACGGGATGGAGAGACAGGGTAATGTGATGAGATCATGTGAGAAAAAAGGGAAAATGCAGAAAGCTTTGACTTTTCTTCTGTACACTTGTCCTTGGGAGCTCATTACAGATACTTACACAGAACTACATAATGGCTCAAAAGACTTAACATGGGGATCTCAGTTGGGTATAGATTCTCTACCCCTCATCAAAAGTGTTTCTGGTGAGGTCTGACAACCAATTTCACCATATTACCCATATAATTTCACAGTTACTGCCAAGGTACTAGGATGCTTCTATAGTTGTTGCTCTGCTGGAGAAGAGGGACTTATTTTATGTTTGAGCATACTGAACTGTCTAAATTTTCATTAAAAATGAAAGAAAGAAAATGAAAATATGAATTTTAACATTTCATAGCCTAGCAAAATCTCAAAAGAATGACAAAAGACATTTAAGAAACTTGAGGATTTCTGCCAGATTAATTAAGATTTATCAATAAAGAAAGCTTTTTAGAATATTTCAGAAAGAAAAAAAGTCACAATTACCTTCATCTTTCCTTTGACATACTTGAATTTGCCAAAATGTGTGTTTTATATTATAATTGCATCATCTAAGTTTTTCATATATGTTTTCTACAAAATAAATATTTCTGGATACCTGGATAGTCAATGTTACATAACATGTCAAATGTTTTATTTAGGGCATAGTTTACAGCACAAATGGAATGACATTGCAGTCTTGCTCCTGGGTCCATTTTATTAGCTCATTCAGATAGATGAGTTTTCAGTTTTTCTTCACTCTAGTAAATATTATTCCCACCATACCCCATCCCACTGACCCTGTGCTGCTGCGGACATTTTATTGCTCATACTGTAGCAAAAGAGTGTTTGGAAAGATAGTTAATTGGCTAAGTCTGTCAAGAACTTTTATCTCATGAATCAGAGAGTTTTCCTGAGGCGTTGCTAATATTACTAGCAATGTTTTTGTTAAGAGAGAAAGACAGCCCTATCTGCTCTCCTAATATATATATTTTTTTCTATAATTTGAGAGTTCTGTGGTCATTTTTACAGTTTGGGTTTGGCACAGCATTGGAACAGAAGTCAGCAAGCATTGTCAAACATAAGGCAATACTACTCTGATACCATTCTAATAGGTGAAAAAGAGTTAAGCACGTTTTCACTTTATATCTTTGCAGAGGCTTATTTACTAGAGCTTAAATCTCCACCAAACAGCAGCCTGAAACCCCTGTATTTTGCTTCCTTTGCTACTACATTCCGACTGGGACAATGCTGTGATTCTTGATATTTTCTTTGTACTGATGCCTTCAGGACTGCAAACAAGACTTCATAATAGGTCCTAATAGGTCATTCCTGCATCCCTAAATGCAAATAAATTCTTTTCTTCAGTTGTTGTTTTCTGGGCTGACAAACAGATAACGATGAATGACCTTGGTTGACTTCGAATGTGAGATCAGCAAAGTATGCATAAAATTATTATGTTTAAAGATATCCTTCCTTCTTATGGAATAGACTACACATAAAAATGGCAGCCTTCTTATACATCTATCTTATGATATCCTTTCCTTCTGGCTCCAGAAATGGCAAAATACTACCTCTTTCACAGACTTTTTGCAGAACTTTGTATTCTCTTTTTTTTTTTTTCCTAAGTAAACATTAGCCAGCTAAATTAGTCTTCAGTCTTGATCTATGTTAAAATTCCTGATTCTTATACTATTATATGTGCATACATATTTTTATAGTTAAGGTATTTCATTAATTTTTTAGAGCAAAAGACACATCTCCTGATATTCTTTCTTGAACAAGATAGTCCATGTTGTTATGTAGAGTGTATAGCATAATTAACTTATCTGAGCAATAAATAATTTTATACTCCTTCAGTTTCACCCCATTTTGCAATTCATCAAATATTTAAATACCGTCTGCGTATTCATACATCTTGAGACTGATTGCCAGATATCATAGATGCTGAAGATTGGGTCACTGAGTAAAATTCATTCTTATTAATCAACTGCAGACAGTAAGATCTCCTCGCCA
>JAUBNY010000185.1:4127405-4139560 GCA_032275445.1 Crypturellus soui
AAAGAAAGAAAGAAAGAAAGAAAGAAAGAAAGAAAGAAAGGAAGAAAGGAAGAAAGGAAGAAAGGAAGAAAGAAAGAAAGAAAGAAAGGAAGAAAGGAAGAAAGAGAAAGAGAAATTTAGTTAGGGTAGATTTCTCTAGGGTTGATTTTGGTAATTTTTAGGGTTTTATTATCTGTTATTTAGACACACACAGTAATCCAGTATACTGATATCTTTAATGATACTGGGATGAGCAGTAAATGCGACCCAACATTTAAAGTACTAAATAAACTGTGTGAGAATAGATAAGAGTAATGGGAAGATATGTAGAGAAAAATCGATGCTTGAGAAAAAAATAAGCAAATAAATTATCTTAGATAAAGAGAAAAGTTAGTCTTACTAAAGTTTTTCTGATCCATTGTCCGAAATTTCCAGTGGTTCACTCTCACCTTTTCCTTCTTGATGTTTTTTTTCTGACGGTCTCAGTACTGAAAGTATTATCATGCTTCCCCTTTTCTAATTTAATTTTACACTGAAAATATTTATTACTTTCCAAGGAAACGGTGATAGATCAACATATTTAAAAGGATTAGGCAGTCATACTTACTAAACATGCTATTCTAAATGTGTTTTAAGTGTGGATTTTACTTCCTTTGGATGAATGTGTGTTTTTAAAATTATTTGAAGACAAATAGTGGAATGAAAAGAAGGAGAAATGATGCTGAGCATCACGAAATTCTTTCAGTGTGGTGAAATGATGAGGGTAATAATTTTCAAGTTCTGCTGGTGAAACCACCTGTGCTTGTAGCAAGCAAAATTGGACAATATGAGCGGCTAAAACAGGAGAAATTAGACGAGACAGAATAGATAAGCAAGATGTACTGACAAAAACGGTTAAATTGACAAAGAACTTTACTATCCACATCTGTTTATAAAAATTGTGTAATACACATTTTTTTCTGATATGTTTTATTACTTCATCACACATCATTAAGACTTCTCTAATATGATGCTGTATTAAACAGATTAAGCTAAAAAAAATAATTGACACTTGTGAATACATAAAAGTCACACTGAAAAAGGTATATAGAGTCAGCATAAGAAATCACTGTCATACAGACAAAAATGCTAAAATCTAAGGAAATGTGTATTCAGGGTAATTACTTGAATAGTACCATTCAGCCCCCAGCAATGACAATATATCTCTCTTATTTTTCACCTATTCCTATTCATCTTTCTTCAGACATGCTTATGGAAAATATAGCTGATACTGAAATGTTCCTGACTCCATAATGATTGATCAGCCCATTGTCATGCATTATCATGTTTCACCAGGTTTGAAGGCTTTGCAAGATCATATTAAATAAATGTGCCAAATGGACTGATATGCTTCCCTTGCCTTTTTAAAAAAAAAAAAAAAAACTTTTAACAAGGAAGCAAAAATCTGCAAAATCAGACACTGGTTCAGACCAATGATCTTCCAAAGCACAGGGAGCAGGCATTTCTGAGCTGCTTGACATCTCTCAGACCTCAAGTTGAGGGCTGAACTTTTCTTTCTATTTCTTTACTAATTCATTTTTCTGCTTTGCTCTTCTCCAATAGTAAACTTCAAGGGGGTTGTGTCATTTATTTTCTTAAATCTTGCAACAAGAAAAGAGAAGATGTAAAAGTTTCAAAAATGCATTATCTGTAATTTTCAGTCATGTTACATTGAATTTTCCCATTTTGAAAACAAATTTTAATAATTTACTAATAATTTACTATTTTAAAACATAAAGCCAAAATTAATGATCTTCTGAAAAAAAATCATTTGATGGATTTTTAAACAATTGAATTTTTGAAGTGAGTTACCAACTAGTTATTCATACTCTTTTACTTGGTTATAAGGTACAGAGAAGGATAATACAAGTGGTATAAGAATAACTTTCTGAGCAGGAAGTTTTACATGAACAGGTGCTTCTAATCAACATCATGTGTTCTGATGTATTTTAATAGTTATAAATTCCAGAAAGATGTAATTGTATAAACCTAGGGCATAGAAGCTGTTGAGTTTTAATTTTTCCTACCTGCAAAGCAAACTACCCTAATAGAGCAAGTGTTTTAGAATTATGATCTCAGAGTAATTATTTTTTGCAACTTATAATTCATTGAGCAGAAGTTCCCAACTTGTATTGAAAATGTATGATAAATAAGTTTAATTAAGTCCTTTGTGCAAAAACTGCATTTATTTTAAAGAAAGAACCACAAACAAATAAAAATAGTTAAGTGATAATTCAGAAGATTTTCACAATTATCTTTTCCATCAGCATATCATAGTTTTATTTTACTTTCAGTTTGACATTTAGATGGTTGGAACACATTTTGATGTAATTATTTCTTGGTTAATGTTAAAATGCTGATAAAGAAGGAAGATGAAATTGTATCTGTTTGATTTGGTGCTCTTGGGTTTTAGAATCAATGATTCTGCAGTGAAATGAAAGGAATGAAATGAAAGGAAAAGAAAGGAAACAAAAACAAAATCTAAACACAAGTTCTCTACTTGCCTTCTTAGAAGACATTGCAGACATTTTTGTCCTTGAAAGAAGTGAGCATTTAAGAAAAAATGAGCAAGACTTTAAAGAAAAGTTAAATTAAATTGGAAAAAAAAAAGGCACAGGTTTTGAAGTAAAAAACAAATCTCTTTGAAGTAAAAAACAAATAATACATTCTAACAGATTTATCAGACACGAATAATGCCATAGTTACTGCAGCATATGCAGTATATTCAGTATTTATAAAAGAAAAGTATTGTCACTGTTCACACTGCAACACCATACTGGTCATGGAAAACCATTTACTCTTTCCCCAATCAGTTCGCACTTGACACATGGAATCTTACCAAACTGGTAGTTCCGTCTGAATTAGAAACATAACAGGATACCTGTACTTCTCATGAACATACAAATTAGTGATGCTGTCTACAGTTCCTACCTGAAAATTTTCCATTAAATATGTATGGAGGTGCTATGTCTCTGCCTTGAAAGATATCTGTAAAAACATCTTGCATGCAAAATATAGGTCTTTATTAAAAAGATTTAACATGGCCAATTAGACAAACTATGACAAATATAGTCTACATTCTGTTGTATGGTTAGTACAAAACTCATATTTTTGACACCTTCCTATGTGCGGGGCATTTCAAAGAATAATATTCTCTCGAAAACTTATGAAGTTTTCGGTCAAAGATTGTTTCATCTAAAATATGTCAGAAATAGGGTTTTTAGGGAGAAGCTTACCTGATCAATACCTTCTTTGACATGCATTTTTCCTGAATCATTAGTGATATTGTGACTTCTGAATGTTATCAATAAGATGTAAGAAAAGCATAAGGTGTTTATCTATCACAGTCTGTGGAAGAAGACTGTGGGAAGAAAAATCATGGAGTGCCAAGAATAAAATATAAACAGTGTTAAGCATGATTGCAGAGAACAATCATATTCAATAGAATGACAGGAAATGCTTCTGCTGAAATTGTAAAATACTTCAGTAGCACTTCTGCATTGGTTAAAAAAAAACCCTCTGGATTCTATTCTTACTGATCTTGAATTTTGGTTAACTTTTCAATTTATGTTCCACTACAAATGTTGGTATGTTTCAGTATTTAGTCTTATGGTAAAAAAAAAAACTGAAAGAAAAAAGACTGACACCATAAATTTCAGCAATTATTGAATGTTTTTAGAAAATGTTCAAGCACTGTAAAACAATAATAACAATAAACAACAACAACAAAATGGCAACCTCACTATGAACTGGAAGATTTCTTGTTTAATATGATAATGGAAAAAAAGGAATATTTTCACCCTGTTACTCCAACAAATCCTTTGTTTTGAAAGAAAAGATAGATCATTATTTGCCTAGAATATTTGCATGTGATAAGATGATTGGCAACAGAAATGAAAGACTACAGGACAGTAAATTTCGCAGATGCAGAAAAGGAAGAACATTTCCACCAGTTATGGCTTATGTAGTGTACAAAACCTTCCTAAGCCTGACTTCTAATGTGAAAAAGTTAAATACATAACTTATAGACATCTGTCCTGGAGACTGACACTAGCCTGACATATGCAGGCAGTTAGCTTTACTATTGCTGAGGCAACAATTCTGTTTTCACAAAGTGTTTAAGTAATTTAGCATTCTGATTAGTATTAGGTATGTGGAAGCACTGCAGGCATTGTTATTAACTCCTTGGTGTTTAATGGCCTTTAATGAGCTAGTAGGACACCTTTCCTTGTGAAAAAAAAAGATTTTTTGCACTAAATGTAGTACTTTGAAAGACAACTGCATTAGCAGAGCAGCATTGCAAGGAAGTTTTTATAATTAAAACATTGTCTTCATGCACTTAGCATTCCATAAAAAATGGAATTGATATTACTTGATTTATCTGATCATTATTTTTTACTTTATGAACTCTACTGTTTTATATTATAGCTACTCTACAAAATTTGTTTTGTTATGCTATTTGCTATCATGGTTGTTTGTGAAAGATACCTTCAGTGGACCAACTTTTATTTCTTAGAATTATTTAGGATTTCGATTTAGAGTTTCAATATTTCTTAGAATTATTACAAGAACACAAAACTTTGTTTTGTTTGTTTTATTTTTCCAGGGAAAACCTGAGGAGTCTTACACTTTTAATCCTCCAGTCATTGGCTGTGCAGTGAGGACATAGCACTGAGGTGGTAAGTTGGTGTACATTTTTTACTTTGACCAGTTTAAGTGTTGTTTTCAAATGTATATGCTAAAAAATATCTTCAATGTTATAGAGTTGCACACTGCCTTTTTTTTTGGCAGATTCAAAAACAGTAAGTCTGGACAACGGAATTATTGCAGGAAGTCCGGATCAAAGACACATCAGACTTTTTCTATGTTGACAGATTGACTTTGTATCATACAGATAGTAGAGATGCTTTGTACATGGGTAGGGCCAGTTTTACAGAAATTCCTAGCCATTTTCCTGGATTGAAAATCCTTCTAGGGTTGGTTGATTGTTGTGCAAGTGATAAGTTTGGTAGATCATACATCACTCAGCAATTTTTGACATTGATTTGTTTTAAAAAATTCAGTGGTCTATTTTTCAGCCTTTATTTTTTCAAAATTTCCCTCTGCCCCACCACTCCTGTAGGACTCTTCTGTGAAGATCCTTTTTTCCTCCTGAATCTAGGAAGACGTAACAGGTTTAAGAGGTGACTGTGCTCTGTCAGTGCTCCTTTAATGACAGATTTTTCTGAAGCCCTAAATTATATCATGATATTTTGTTACCTTAGCAGAAATTTGACACATCTCACTCAACAGTACTTGAGTAGGAATATTTAAGGGTAAGCAAGCTGTAAAAGAATTTTTTTTGTCTTACTCTATTTTTCTCCTCTGCTAAGACAACAGGAGTAACTGTCATATATTTCTAATTGTCAGAACAATTTTGAATAATGAAATGGCCCAATGACTTTATGTCATAGTTCAGAAAATTATGTATTTTCATTTCTAGTGTTTTCTCTGTCCTCAGTATGCTTTCTGACCTCTAGCTGTTTAAATAGTCAAAGTCTTCAAATACCAAATACTCTTTTTTTTGTTTGTTCTGCAATAAACTGAGAGTTACAGTACTGCTGAAACTTCAGTAATGAGAAATACAAACCCTGATCTATTTGTGAGAAATATTTTTTGCCACATTAGATTTTTTGTGTGTGTTTTATCTATCCTTTTATCTATCCCTTAATAAAACTGTAATGATAGTTTTACAACTGCGTCCTTTTATATAAAAACTTTAATGCTCCAGAATAGTACAAACTCAAGCAAAGCTTTCCAAGCATTAGACATTGAGAAGAATAAAGTTACATAATATTTCATTTGCTGTGAACATAAAGGACATTATATGGTTTACATTAATTTCAGAGCTAAGACCACTGACCCAGAATGGTTTCTTATCTTTTGCTTTGTTCCATTCTACTGATTGATATGTGGAAAATTTTAAAAATAAACAGGTGAAATAAATTATTTCTAACTTTAAAATTAGAGACCATCTTGTCCAGACCATCTAATCCACCTAATCTAATTAAATTAGATCAGCATTCTGAATCCCTTCTTTTTGTGATGCTATTGAACTATATTATCATCTACCATATCTTGGTCTAAAAGCAGAAGTGATTTCATATTTATTCATTTAAGTGAATATTATCAAAAACATTCACCAATAGAAAAAAGTTTTATTTTTTTCATGTCTTCACAAATCAGCGTCAGAGTGAAGTCTAATAATTTTAATTTAGCTAGCCAAAGTGCAAACTCTTTTCTCAGAAAGCAATAAAATTACATCCTAAAATTAAAAGTTAATTGGATTAATTTTAATTGAAAATTTGGTGCTTTATTTTTGTCAGTTTTCTGGCCACTATTGCAGTCTTGGCCATGTCAACATGCTATGCTTCTTAAGGAGAAATACCAATGATGCAGAAATATAGCACAAAACACAGTGGGCAACTTCCAGAATTCAATGTTATGATTTTGTATGTAGACTTATTGAACAGGGTTGCTTCTGCAGCACTTTCTGTGATATATATGACAATTTCCCTTCATTATTTAGAATTAATCTCTTTGTCATTTACAGACATTTTTGTTGGAAAATATATGTAGAGGCAAACAAAGCTACAATGTTTTAGTTTTCCTCATTATAGAAAGGAAGGTATTTTATTAAAGTGATTAAAGAGTTAATTCTTAAAGGTATTTTGATGCACTTGAAATAATGTTGAATAAGAAGAGAAGATCAATGTATTAAAATTCCTAACACTGCCAGTTTCATAGCTTGGCAATCTGAAATTAAAATAACAAAGCTTTAACCTTCAGGACATATTTTTGAAGCTAGTTTAGACTATATGAATTCAAAGTTATTGCAGTTTGACAGTTGTTTAGTTCTCTGAAATATGATGTTGGAGTGAGTTCAAATGGTGAAGATAAAGAAACATGTTACAAAACTATTGCAGGTTATGACAGTGGTTCATATCTTACAATCATAACAGAAGGGTCAAAGCCCAGATGTCTCTACACAGTTAAGGGCATCTCATGTCAAAAGACCCCTTTTGTGGCTCAAAAATAATGAGACAGATATATATATATTTTTTTTTTAACTTGGGCAATATTTTTATTGTGCTTGGAAAATTAAAACTTCACTTCAGCTATCCACTTACCATCAGAATAAAATTCTCTCTACCATTTACTCAAAGTAAAAATTTGAAAGAAAAATAGTCACCTTCTTTAAATTAAATAAGTAGTGTTCCTAAGAGAATGACAGCCATTTCTCCTAAAGCCCTAATGGTCCTGAAGAAAAGTTTGCTTGCTGCTTGCAGCACAGACCAAGCAAATCTTCACAGAATGTTAGGTAGTTTGGAGCAATTAGGAACTCAGGCGAGTAGGTCATATTCTCTTCCATTCTCTCCAGTGCCCATAGCAATATAGAAAGTAATAGGAGGATATGACCCATTAACACGTGGCCCTGTGGCTGATGTCATCACCACAACTTTGGGTTTTTTGGTAGCAGAAAGCCTTACATAGCAGTAGGCATGATGGAATCTAATGGGATCTTCCTCAAAGACAGAAGAGAGTTTTGGGACATGAGCTAGCAGTGTTCATCAAGAGGACTTCAAACTAGATTCAAGGTAGGAGGTGGGATATCATTGGGGAAGTACATTATGAGGTAGGTGATGGTCTGTAATGCCACTCACAGCAGCCTAACTCCGTAGACTGTGAAGGATACCCTAATTCTGGGATGGGCTAGATGGGAAAATAAGAGACTTCTGAAGGCCCACATGGTCACTCCAGCTGCCCCAGCTAGAAAGAGAGGCACATTGGCCGTCCAACTCAAATGCTGCTATGTAAACACATACAACATAGGAAATAAACAAGAAGAATTGTGTGTGATTGCAGGGCCATGATCTCATTGCAATTACTGAGACATGCTGGCACAGTTCTCATGACTGGAATGTGGCCATGGATGCTTTTAGGCTTTTCAGGAAGGACAGGCCGGGAAGGCAAGGCAGCGGAGTTGCTCTCTACATGAGAGCAACTGGAAGGTATGGAGCTCAGCATAGGGGAGGACAAAGCACAGATTGAGTGCCAGTAGGTGAGGATTAAAGGGCAGGCCAACAAGGGTGACACAGTCGTGGGAGTTCACTACAGGCTTCATGATCAAGGAGAGGAAGCGGATGAGGCCTTCTACAGGCAGCTGCAAGAAGCGTCATGATCCCAGGCTCTAGTCCTTATGGGGGACTTCATCCACCCTGACGTCTGCAGGGATAATCACATAGCTGGAAACAGTGCAGATGGCTCCTGCAGAACATTGCAGATAACTTCTTGATGCAGGTGGTTGATGAGCCAACAAGGGGAGGGGCGCTGCTAGACTTGACACTAACAAACAGAGATGGTCTAGTGGGAAATGTGATGGTTGGAGGAAGTCTTGGCTGAAACGACCACAAGATGTTGGAATTCACGATCCTGCGAGGAGGAAGATTGGCAAAAAGTAGGATTGCAACCCTGCACTTTAAGACAGGAAGCTTCTTGGAGGAATGCCCTGGGCCAGGGCCCTAGAAGGAAAGGGATTCCAGGAGAGTTGGCTAATATTCAAAAACCACTTTGAAAGAAGCTCGGGATTGGTGCATTACGACAAGAAAGAAATCAAGCAAGGTGGGCAGAAGACCTGTGTGGATGGGCAAGAAGATGTTGGGTAAACTCAATGAGAAAAAGAACATACACGTAATGTGGAAGAAGGGCCAGACCAGCTGGGAAGAATATAGGAACATTGTCAAGAGAACGCAGGGATGCAACAAGGATGCCAAAGTCTGTTTGGAATTAGAGTTAGCAATGGATGTCAGGGGCAACAGGACAGGCTTCTATAGGTACATCAGCAGCAAGAGGAAGACTAGGGAAAATGTTAGTCTGCTGCTGAATGTGAGGGTGCCTTGGTGATGGAGGATGCCTTCTTTGCTTCTGTCTTTACTTTTAAGGCTAGTGCCCATGAAGTACAGAGCCAGGAGACAAGAAAGATAAACGGGAGAGAGGAGGACTTTCCACTCTTCAAGGAGAATTGGGTTAGGGATTATTTAGGCAAACTGGACACCCATAAATCTATGGGCCTGGGTGGGATGCACCCAAGAGTGCTGAGGGAACTGACAGGGGTCATTGCTCAGTCGCTCTCCACCATCTTCGAGAGGTCATGGAGAGTGGGAGAGGTGCTGGAGGACTGGAAGAAACAAGTGTCACTCTAGTTTTCAGAAACTGCAAGAGGGAGAACCCAGGAAACTACAAGCTAGTCAGCCTCACCTCCATCCCTGAAGAGGCGATGGAACAGCTCATCCTAGAGACCATGTCTAGGTATGTCAAGGAAAAGAGAGTGATCAGGAGTAGTCAGCATGGATTTACCAAGGGAAAGTCATATTTGACAAATATGATAGCCTTCCACGATGAGGTGACTGGCTGGAGGAGGAGCATTGCCAGCAGGTCAAGGAAGGGGATCCTGCCCCTCTGCTTAGGGGTGGCTGCACCTGGAATATTGTCTGCAGTTCTGGGCTCCTCAGGACAAGAAGGACATTGAGCTTCTTGAGAGGGTGCATCAGAGAGCAACAAAGATGATTAAGGGACTGGAGCATCCATCTTATGAAGATAAACTAAGTGAGCTGGGCCTGTTTAGTCTGGAGAAGACTAAGAAGAGATTTGATCAATATGTTCAAGTACCTGCGGGGTGACTGTAGGGAGGATAGGGTCAGGCTCTTCTCCATGGTGGCCAGTGAGAGGACGAGGGGTAATGGGTGTAAACTGAAACACAGGAAGTTCCATCTCCATGTGAGAAAAAACTTCTTTCCTGTGAGAGTGACAGAGCCCTGGCACAGGCTGCCCAGAGAGGCAGTGGAGTCTCCTTCTCTGGAGATCTTCCAAACCGGCCTGGATGCCACCCTGTGCCACGTGCTGTAGGTGTCCTTGCTGGAGCAGGGGGATTGGACTGGATGATCTCTAGAGGTCCCTTCCAACCTTAACCATTCTGTGTGATTCTGTGAAAATGCCTTAAATATTATTGAAAAGTTTGAAAATTCTCTTGAGAATATTAGAGATTTTCCTTCATTTTCAAAGTTTGCAACTACTATAGAGTACAATGGAAACTATTCTCCACCAGTACGGTATCCAGATAGTGTTGGTATCGCTTCCAGATATGCAATACTCAACAAGCAGAAGTCTTTAATGTACTTCAGTGTTTCTCTGCATCTGTGTCCCAGGCTTAGGAGATGTTCTGTAAAACTCATAAGCCTAGTTACAAGGCACAGAAGGTTATAATGCTGCCTGGAAGAAAGAACACTTTACTTAATCTCTCCATGTCTACTTTTACCTGTTGGCAAAGTAATTTCATATACATGCAATAGTTCTGGTTATTAACATAATTTTCTCTCTTTTATTGTAACTGAATTTGCTGATAAACAGAATTAGATAGAATAGTCTTCTGTAACTTTTCTGTTTTCTTTCTTTTTTTTTCATTTACTGAATATTTTGCAGGATATTATTCACATTCATTTTGAAAGCCGCAATCGGTCTTCCCTTGAGAAACTAAAGGAAAATATAACAGAACCAAAGTCGTATTGAAGTGTTACAGGATGCCATGTTTAGCAATTCTCCTCAGCCAAATCTCCAGAGTAATTGCTAATAGAAGGCAGTCATTTTTGCCCAGAACTCTTATTAACCCAACATACAAATTCACCTCCTGCTTACTCTTCAGATGAATCGTGTTAGATGGAAAGATATTCCTTTGATTGGATATACCAGGCAAAGTCTCTAACTCAGATGTGATTATTCATTCTATACAGTTTGTAATTTTCTTACTAGCCTAGTCCATAACTGGAATACTGTTATAGATATTCTGTGATCCTCCTGCCTTGCATTGCCTTTTTTTTCTCTATCTGGTGTACCCATGTTGTTGAAATTCAGTATTTCTATATGTAATTTTTCATGCTGTTTCAGCTGCTTTTTCTTTAACACCAAGTCTTTGTTCTACTAAAAATTGTAACTTCTTTTTTTCATTGCATTTATGGCCTCAGCAGAGGTGTATCTACCTGAAATATAGCAGGTATACCAGGGAAATAATCGGATGCACCTAGACAAATGCTTTCCTGTACACTCCCTATAGAATCTTCTGAGATTCTACTCAGAACTGATATTAGTGTCAGTTACATATCTACTTGTTTTGCAAACATTTTATTGTTAGTGTGACTTGTTGTGCATATATGTGAATAAGTGAATGCATAACTAGTTTTTCTAAATATTAGGACCAAGTAAAGTGGATTATCTAACAATGTAAAATTCAAGATTTTATACTATTTTGAATGACATTATTGCTTTGAGAGGGCTTGTTTCTGCATGCATGACAAAAAAGAAATCATATGCCAAAAAAGATACCGTTCACAGAAAATACCTTCGTGATTTGTGGTATACAGAACTAATCAAAAGTTTTAGAGAAACATTTTGTTCTTCCTCATAATTACAGAATGGTATTTCAGAATGTTGAGCTTGATCTTGACAAAAGCACACTTTACACTTAGTCCTGAGACTGATTAATGTGATGCAAGAAAGGTGCCTTCTCTCTAGAGTAAAAAAGAGTTGAAGTTCAGTGATACTTTATGCATATTCTGAGAAAGTTAATCTAACTTCTGGAGACAGTGTCTTTTTTTTATTATTATTATTATTATTTTTTGGGGTTGAATCCTAATGGACTTCTCACTTTTAAAACACTCCATACTGCTCTTGTGATTCCACCAGCTGACGCAATTAAGAGATTGCATTTATGCTACAAACAAGGTTCTACAATTATGTTCACTCATATTCCTTTTATGTTATTTCTTGGTCCGATCTTGGGCGCCTTTCCAAGAGCACACATTAATAAATAAGTATTTAGATGTGCTCTAAGTGGATACTTGGAATTTATACCAGGCATTTCCTAGTAGAAAAGTGTTGAAAGTTTGCTCTGTGTCTGTGAAGTTGTTAAAAATAAATTTTATTTAGAGATTTAAGTAACATGCAAATTCTTGAAGCGTTCCATATTTTTACCGCTGGGCTTGGCAACAGGGTTTTGGTTTCTACGACCATGGGACTCTGTTTTATGAGCACCAGCTAGTGGGGAC
>JAUBNY010000185.1:4149274-4164840 GCA_032275445.1 Crypturellus soui
ATGCAACATCCCTCATGGTATTCCTGATTTCAGAAAGATAATTAAAAGCAGAATCTTTCAGGTAACGTGCATGATCTGGAGAATATGTAACCTCGTAATATATTGCACTGCAAGAATAAGCTCAGAAGAGAAGTGCTTAGAACATCTTCTTTTATCTAACCAATAAAAAAGTTGCTGTCTTTGGGATTGGAAGCTCTGGACCCTTTAACTGGCTTCACTATTTTGCAGATCTTAACTTGCCAGAAGATGAGGGTTGCTAATTATCTAGGTTAGATTGTGGTATTTTTCCCTTGATTTGGCAGCTGCTCCAAAATTACAGACACCCAGACACCAAAAAGAGAGTGGACTGAAGAGACTGAAATCCTTCAATGTGTACTTATTGTATGCACTACTTTTATCTCTTCTAACACAGAGAATTTCATAACTGTATTGCAAAAAGCAGAAAATTAATTTCACTAAAATCAACCCAGATGATAGAGTTTGTCCTAGAGCACATAAGACTTATTATTGACAGCTTCTGGTTTGTCTGATTACTAGGATTATTTCACTTTAATAAATTCTTAATTTCAGTGGCGAAAACTGTTACTTTCAGATTATTGTGCATCATCATGTCTTAGGGGTACTAGATCCGTTTCTTTATCTTGCAAGTGAGTCTTGATCAAAACACACTCTAATTCCTCACCTGATGCTACAGTCAAATGCCAGATGTCTTTCTAAGGAAGGACGTCCTGTCTTATCAGACTTTGGTAAAGGTCTGATAATTTTTTGCAGTCAATATCCAGATTAGAATAAGATTTCTGGGACAAACATATACAACATGGGTTAACAAATATAAATGTCTTTTTACAGGATTTTACAGGCATTTCCCCTTTAGGCGAATTTCAGCCAAAATCCCCATACATTTAAAGAGCATACATGCTGAGAGTACTTGAGGAAGTTGCCTCCTCTTCTACTAAATCACTCTCCCCAGAGGGTTTTTATTCACTTTTCCAACTTTTAATTGTAACCTAAGAATATTCCCCTTGTGTTTTTTTTTTCCCCCTAGTTGTGAATCTGAAACTTCTAGGTGATTAGGTGACACAGATAGGTGATTACACTGATTTTACGTGGCTTAAAATGCCAAACCGATAAATTAGCCTTAAGAATGAGGTTGTGATAATCTAAATAAGGCTGACATTGTTACCATTATGAACAAGGAAGTTAAAAAAAAATAAACTCATTTCACTAGCTGACTTTTAAATTTTTGTGTTCCTTAATTCATAAAATCAATTTGATGATGTATTAGTACCTTTGGAACTCACCCATGGACTAACACAATTTTACGCTAGTAGCTTTCCTATAGGTAGATCATTTTGTTTTCATTTTATAAGTAAAACACTCTCAAATGCTTCAAATAGAAAACAGATGATTCTGCATTAACTGTAAATGCTGTGTGAAGACATATAACTACATGCTTTCATACACTTTTATTTCAGAAGAATGTGACTGTCTGCATTATTTTTGGATAGAAATTTTATAAGTGCAGTTTCAAAACCGTCATTCTTTTCTGTTGGTTTCATTCTTTGAGTTTCCAGAAACCAAACAGGAGGATGCACGTTCAGGTCCTGGATGACCATCATTCACAGGGTATGAATTGGCTGTGGCATTAGAGGATGTTAGAGACAATAGTTTATAGAAAATTAAAAGTAACAACAGGAGGATAGCTAATGTCAATGTCAACTATGTGAATCCAGTTTTACTCACTGCATTATGAAATTATCTAATTACTTTCAATTACACGCTGATGCAGACTGTCTTTGACTATCATGAATGAGCAGAAGGCATTGATTAAATTTCTCTCAGTTAATCTGCATTTTTAAACATGGATTTAGCTTCTACTATAATTGTAAATAACAACCTACTTCTCTACTGAACCTGCTTTTGCAATGTGCTTTTTCGGGAGTTACTGCAATTTCTGTTCATATGGAGAAAAACTGATAATGACACATTTCCTTTTTTCCAGGTGGGTGGGAAAGGAGACTTTAAAAGGAGGTAAAAAAATTATCGGAGGAATAGAGCTGGTAGAAAGTGATGGACCTGCAGTCCCATGATTCAGGAGCTTTTACATCAGTGCGTATCATAGCTGAAGTGTAGCTCAGTACCAGAAGGGTAGAAAGGCAGGTTTACTGTAGAAATTGCGGTTCTTTATGGCAATACTACTCTTCATTTTTATTAGTGACAACTGGTTGAGCTCCAGTGCTCTAGCTGAAATGGAGAGAAAGGATCTTATGATACTGTAGTAAGAGATCACTTTTTCCCTAACTTCCTGATGAGTCTGGATGCTATGTATGAGATAAAACCCTCAGATCTAGTGGTAAAGCTTTCTCACAACTTCTTGTTTGTTTGTTTTAAAGAGTGTGACATACATGCTAGGACGAAAGTTTTCCTTGAATGTATTTTGTAAAAACAGAATTGTCTATAAAAATACGTAAGAGACAGGGAGATATCTGAACTGTCAGGCACTGGGGTTTTCATAGTCCTCTAGCCATGAGATTTAAATCAAAACTCTACTGCTTCTGATAGGCTGATGTCAGTTTCTCTTGAACCTCGTATATTGGAATTCAAACCAGAACTGCTCTGACAATGAGGGACTTGTCATCTCAAACCACTCATTAATTGGGGCAAGCTCGAGGAGTATTTTGCATAAGCAAAAGACATTTCCAGATCCCAGTGTGACTAGTTCTAGAAACTAGGCAAATATTCATGAGGTGAAAGTGGGAAAAAGAAGCCTATACTGAAGATTTCATTTTCCTTTTTTAGTTTCCTGCAGTAAAGGAAGATAGTTGCACTGTATAGAATATGCAGAGGTTCCCTTTTGTGCAGGATTGAAACTATAGTTCTTCTGACTGATATTCCTATGAGGACTAGATTAACTGACGAGGCTCTCCCTCAAATGTATTTAAAAATAAGGGTAATAGAAATCAGACAAAATCTTCAAGTACTCAAATAGTGTTTGTATATTGTTTAAATTTGTATATGTAATCCTTGTGTATACTTAAGTTATGCAAGGTAATTTTAATAGATTTTCAATGGACTAAATTTAAAAAATAGCTTATGTTTGCTTGGGTTTATTTTCCCGCACATTGATTTCATTTTTATAACCAGATCAATTAAAATGCAAGATAGGGTTCTCATTCTTTGAAAAAAGTATGGACATTTGAAAGATCCTTTCAGCATGTTAGAGTCTCAGAACAGTACCCAGTACATAATTTTGGTAGCTTTAAAGAGCAAATATGTGTCAATGAAGTAGAACTGAAGATCTAAATCTGAGTTTCCACAAATTTAACAAAAGAGCTGTGTAGTTTAGTTCGTAAGATATCACAAATGATAAAAGTTTAACAAACAATTATCCAACTTTGTTAAAACTGAAAATCTTTTTTTTTTAACTTCAAAGACAATTACTTTAGACAACTGATTTTCTTAATTACTCACATGTTTTAAAAAGTGCTAATGTAAGTCTAAAAACTGAGGTTATATTTTGCAGAACAAGTGTCTTCGAAAGCAATTTATGTCCCACAGGATAACTGAGTTAAAAGATTAAAAGAATATGAAGAATGAGTTTCTTTATTAAATCATCTGAGGATATATTAAAATAAATTATTCTTTCCTTGAAATTAAATTCTTTGAAATATTTGCTGTCTAGTTCATTAGGAAGGGCAAACAGTAACAAAGTGTACAGTGCTATTTTATTGTTTTTATGCCTATCACTGAAGTGAATATTTTATAATGTAATAACATTTTGCAAATCTTCAATAGTCTTTGAAAGTGATTGCTTCAGCAAACAAGTCTGCACTGATTGAGTGACTTTGAGGAAGTTAAATTTTTATGAAATTTCCCATTATTTCTACATTGATTACATTTACCGTTATCTTCACTGTCACTATCTGTGTTGACCTAGCCAAATGGCCATAACAAGAACCAAACCGTCTCTTTCACTTATTTTTTCTCTCTTCTCTAACCTCCAAATATAATGTTAAACTCTTAAATAAGTAACCTAAGTTTTAATGCTACCATCTTTCTACAATTTCAACTAAAGCCAAAAAAGAAAGTCATATTAAAAAGACTATTAAGCACCAAAAATGAAATCCAGCCCTTTTCAATATGCTTTTAGTTAAATATTATTCTTTCAACAAAATGCTTCTTACAGAAGCCTAGTAGGGCAATCTATTATTCATGAAAGTAAATGTTTAAGAGACAATCTGATTGGTGAAAAAATTTATTAGGTTCTGAGATGATCTTTTATTCAGAGGAGTAGTAGGATTTGTGTGAATGAACTTCTACTGGAAATGAAATGTGATCTAAAAAGGTATAATGTCACAAAACCAACTGCAAAATGCATTATTGAAACATACATTCATAAATAAATCATTAATACCCACTAAATTCTGTAACTAACTATATAGGTCACTGTTTAAATGCTAATGGTATCTTAGTTGTTTACTTGGAAAATGCTTTCAAATGGATCTCAATTTGATAAACGAAGCCACAAAATATATTTAGATCATTTTAATATGTGATATAGGCACTACAGGCACTATATCTCACTTTACAATGCGATATACAATATCTCACTTTCAAGTTTTAATTTTTGTCATGTCATGAAAAATGCTCTTTATCTGCCTTCTAATTTCTGCATCTAATTTCATTAGCCACTACCAAGCAGATTTCTTTTTGCAGTATTGAATGGTAAAAAAAAAATCCTGACTACTTTCTGAATTTTTGATTTTTTTTAAATAAACAGAGCATTCTCAACCCCAAATACAAACTAGACCTCTAATAAGTACAGAAATTTAGATACAAAATCTTATTCTGGCCTAAAACACCTATATAAAATACAAAAATGACTTTGGTTTTTGCAGTGGAAGTTTTTGATTACTTTTGAAGGTTTGGGGCTAGAAAAAACTTTTTTTGGCATTCAGTTTTGGAGTTCCACCTAGCTTTTTATAAATATATATACATCTGCAGTCTTAAGTTGTATTTGCTTTAGCTACTGTATACAGAAGTGTTTGATGCCAAATGCCACAATAAATACTTCTGACTAGTTTTCTGGTTTGATTTTTCAAATATGGGAATTCAAGTGTGTAAACAAATATTGTGGCTTTTGGTTAATATTAAAATTGACTTTATGAATTTTTAAAGACTTTTCCATCATTAGCTGTCTTCAAAGTCTTCAAAAATTGCAATACAGTAAACATGGTTAATGATCCTTATTAAAAACAGCTGTCTTCTTTGGTATGTACATATTTTTCATAATAACAAAGACCTAGAGGAATGCTTACAAAGCTCCCCTTCCTCCCCTTTCTCTTCACCTTTTTTTTTTTTTTTTTGGTGGGGAGGGAAATAAAAAAAATCTTTATCAAATAAGGACAATCAAAAACAAATGGATTTTTTAATCCAATAATACACTGGGTGAACTCTCTTCCTTTGGTTGTGTGACTACTTCATGTAAAGGTAAGGTTTGAATTCTTAAGAAATATAGGTTCTTTAAGATAACATCACTAGGTCTTCAGGCTGCACTAGCAGAATGATCTCATTTACATTTGGAGCCAATGTATGAGCAAATCAGTTAAATATTAAATGCTGAGTTTAAACATATATATAAAGAATTTCCATGCAGCTGCTAGATTAGGTCTGCTAAGACCTAGTCTTAGGGGAATAGCTGAACAGAAAAGCTGATCTACTTTTCAACAAAATCTAAACTTTAGCTTGACAATATGTAACTGCTGAATGACAAACAATTGCAGAAATGACATTTGTATAGGAAAGGAAGAAGACTAATAAAAAAAGACTCTTTCTATATTCCTACATTTTCCAGATATCAATGCTAATTTCCTAATAATTGTTTCACTTTAAGACTTTGATTAGAAATGGCAGTTATAATCCTGTTCATGGAATCATAAAAATATATATCAAAATAAATATTGTATCTCAAACATCATAAAAGCTTTTACACAAATCAAAAGCATGTAGGTCATCACTTATTCTTTTAGGCAGGGAATATTGTCTATTAGATTCACAGATGTTAATTCACTTTAAAAGGAAGGAAGGAAGAAAGAAAATTTCTTCTTCAAACGGAGAAATGTTGAGAGGAAGAGATCTGAAGATAACAGAACAGTAGAAAATATTATATACGTGTTTCTGAATGACACAGAATTTCTCAAGGGTGTGGAATATAAAATAGAAAAGTGGGGGGTGAAACATTGTCATTTTTTATCAGGAGTGAGAATGGGAAACCAAAATGGAAAAGACAAGGGAAACAAAATCCTGTCTGAAATAAGAAAGTCTGTGACTCAGTAACCTGAGTGGAACATTTTCTGTCATCTTCCTTAGTATGTAATTGTTTTACACTTAGGTCACATAACATATTCACTTTTTTTTTTTTCTGACACCTAGAGGCACATATACAACAACATGATTATTGTCTTTCTATCTTTGCTGACTTGTCTGTCAGATATTTTGTTTTCCTCTCTTGTATGTATTTATCTTTTTCTTCCTTTTCTATGGAATGGTAAAACAAAGGCAAAAGACAGGAAGCAAAATGTCAATCTCTCTGGTAATCACAAAAATTTTAAACTAAGAGACAGATATAAAAAATGACTTCCTACATTAAATATTTTGGCTAGAAAGAGTTAAAGTAAAATTATGGAATCCTAAAGAAAAATCAGGTACCATATAAAAAATCCTAAAGAAAAATCAGGTACCAAATACAGAGCAGAGTAGCTCTGAAATTGCACTTCTGAAGAAAGATCTATTTTCAAAACAAACAAACAACAACAAAAACAAAACAAAACAAAACCATACAAAATAAAACACAACAAAAACAAACCAACAAACAAACAAACAAAAACAAGACATTGGGACATTCCCCGTCTGTTCATATCAATACCTAAAGTTCACATAATAATTTCCTTTTGGGGGGGTGGGGACAAACTAACTGCAGGTTAATGAAGTATGGATGAAGAAAGAAACCATTCCTTCTGCCCAATAATTGGTTTTCTCTTGATATTCATTGAAATATGTAAATTCTAGATGTGATTAGTCCAGAAACAATATTATGAGATTGCAACTCTTTTTCCTCTCCTGTTAAAGCTGCTTGTTGAAAATCAATAAATCTTTGTAGAGATCCATGCGCATAAAAAATTACATTATAACTTAGTGAATGTAATAGTCCCATAAGAGTAGCATGATGAATATTCAAATATTTTCTACAAAGTGAAACTTCATTCCCATGTGAATTGTTGACCATTACAATAGCACAATATTTTTTAGGGGTGTAAGATTTAAATATATTTAAGTATTAGGCCAAAAATAAACAAAAACAAGCTGTAGTTAAAAATAAATATTACACCTTTTTAGATTTCCATGCTTTGTCAAAATATTGTGCTTAAGGATTAAAGTTTTAAAAAGGGTAATCAAATTTTTCTTTTGGAAATTTTGTTAAGTATCTAAACCTGCATATTTATTATATTTGATTTTTTTTTGAAGCGATGAACTTTAGGGGAATGATTGAGTCTGTTTCTTGGTTTTTCCTTTTGATCCACCTGATATTTTAACAGAAATATTTTCTACTAATTTTGCGACAGAATTTGCCTACGAGCAATTAGAAAATAACATCTAAATTCCCTATTTAAATCTCAGTCTAGTTCTGGGTTCTGTGTTTTTCTTATTTCTGAGTTTATTTGTTTTCCTCTAAAATAAGAAGCAAAATCAAAATACACAGATCAATTTACCAAAATGCCAGATACTGGCAATGTGGAATCTAGTAATTACACTTCCAAATGAAAACTTTATATTCTCTTTTAATCAACTCATGTCTTGAGGACATAGATTACTCTCTTAAATTCTTTATTGCTTTGCGGAAATGACCTGTTGTAAAGCTATCCATTAAGATTACTTGGCATTAAGTTTCAGTAAAGTATATTTTACAGTTAACGTTCATTATACTGACATACACAGTTTCTTTGATGGACAGAAAACATGATTCTAACTTTCAGGTCACAGCATTTTGGTCAGTTTTCATATCAAATATGGTTCAAAATACTTAAAACCAAATCATGAAAAACAATGAATAGAAGCTTTTATTTCTGGCACTCAACAAAATCTATTGAGTTCAGCCTGTGAACATCTGCAAAATCTTCATAGTTTATCTCTTCAGAGTTTATCTCTAGTTTATATTATAGCGGGTAGAGGGCAGGGGGGTTGTTTGTTTGTTTTTCTTTTTGTGGTTTTGTTTTATTCTGTTCAGTTTTATTTTGTTTTGGCTGTCAAGAACTTCAGGCCACTGTTTTTTAATTGTGAAGTTGCCAAACGTGGAAGATGCTCATAAGTCAAAGATAAGGGGAATTTTTTCTATATGCTTGATTGTGCCTATATCCCTCCTTGTAATTAAAGGGATGAAGTGTGGAAAAGGAACAAGACCTGAATTTTATGCTGCCTCAAGTGCCCACTGGTAATAGACTTTCGTTAGAAGTTGAGAGAATAACCATTTTAATATCCTTTAGAAACTAATATTAGTATTAATGCAACAGTAAGTCAAAAAACTCAGGTTGAAAATGTTCATATATATTTTGAACAGAAGATCATTTTTGTTTCTTAACTGCAAGTGACAAAATGAGCTGAATCTTATTTAAAGCATGCATTCTTAATCCATCACATTCTTAAGTATTTTTGTACTATAAAAAGTTTTTGAAGATTTTCATTACTGGAGTATTAGCATTACTTTACTCACAATGATAAGAATAAATCACAGTAGTCTGCAATAACAATCTGCTTCCGATTTCTAGACACATGAATCTTTCTTTACTTCTTTGTATGTTTTATAGTCCAAATATTTACTTATTATATAATACAGTAGAACCTCCAAGGGCATTTAATTTCTAAGTTTAGGTTTTGGAAGACAGAAATAAATCATTAATTGCAAACTACAGTATAAAGTAAGTTTTCTGTTTTGTGTTAAATCACTGGGGAAAGAGCATAATTTAAAGAACATGTTAGAATCAAGTAATAGGAAGGACTAAATATTGTGACAGCAGCTTTATTTCACTGGAACACAAAATGCTAAAAAAGAAAAGCATAGACTTTTACCCAAGCGCAACATGTGATTCCTATCTGTCTTATGTCATAAAATGAGAAAACAATAGTATTTACTGCAGATACCTTGTATTATTCATCCTGGCCTTATCCAGACTGTAGAAGTTTGAATCTAGATCTGTATTGGAAAGCCTTATGATGCAACATGTAACAGTTTTTAATTTTACATGCTAAATAAATTGAATTCCTGGACATGTTTCTCTTGGGAACCAATATTTTGGAGGGTTGGGGGAGGAAAGAGAGAAACAAAAACAAACCAAAAGGATATGAGGCCTCAGGGTGGATTTCAATAGAGAAGGTATTAACCCAAGAGCTTCACTTAAATTTCAACAAACATTAACATTTTTTCCACCTATGAACTACAACAATATTTTCAATTATATTGACTTGTTTTCATTATTTCCTATTCATATCATATAATAGTACTTCATAGTAGTAAGCAATTACTGTTTTCACCTTGGAAGTGGCTGTATTTCATTTCTGAGTGAAATGAATACCAGATATGATGTTTTCCAAAGTAGCTGTAGATAGTAAAAGACTCTCACTGAGTTAATCGCCATGTCTCCATCTTGCATTTTGTTCTGCTTGTGCAGCCAGAGGGCAGAGTGAAAGCACTCGTAAGGCTAATAACTCTAGTATCTCTTATAGAAAAGAGCCAAGATGAGATGAGGCAATTTTGGAAAAGCAAGGTCTACCTTTTCAAGACATACTTTTCTGTGTGGCTGAGTCTAGATTTTAATTGCTCATTTTTCAAATAATGAGCAATTTTCCTAGAGAAAAGATGAAACTTTTTAGGATATAGACAAAAATAGTTCCATATTTATGACTGACACACTCAGAAATTACATTTTCTATGTGTTAGAAATGTGTTCTTCATTGCCCTATTAATATGGTTTGAAAAATGCAAACATTATCTCTAGCATAATTGAATTTCTTTTATCACCTGCTCTCAGGAATGCAACTTGACCTGCATCATTGCAGGATCAGTGATTTTTGAACTTATTGATTCAATAAAGATTATAAAGTTGGAATGTGTCATGGTAATACACACCTACAATTTGCTTTCTGACCAAGCTAGTGGGAAAAAAAAAAATATATATATATTTGAATTAAATAGATTTTGCAGGTGGATCAATGTCAAATAACTAGATATTACTATTCATAAACTGTTTCCTGGTCCAATATTTATTCTGGAAACTTATATTTTTTATGTTGTTCTAAACAACCAATTCTGTAAATGAAACACTGTTTTTGCTCTTTATAGTCCTCCATAGAAGAAATACACCACCAAGCTTTAATTGTAGAATATGGCAGTAAGAATTATGAAAAGAAAATATGTTATAAGAAGAGATATTTTCTAGAGTTGGTGAAAGCAGGTGATTGCTGTAGTTTGCTGTTGACGTCTCTTGTAAGAAATAAAGTGTTGACACTGCTGAAATGAAAATGCTATTGCTGCGAATCTGTCAGTTTAATGTTACCCCAGAGCTATGCTGTTGGATTTTGTTACCTATTACAGTAAATAACATTTCTGCTATGAAAAAGTGAAAAATGAGCTTCAACAGAGCAGTTATCTTCCACTTAGCAATCAGTATATTAAAGAAAGATCCTACAGGGAAGATAAGATATATTTCATGCATTGATATAGAGCTAAGTAATTCATGCATGAAAAAGGAAATGGAACCAATAGTTAAAAATGTACTAAATTGTTTATAGTGATAGTACGATTAAAGGAATATCATGTTTGATATGGGAAGCTGATATGGGAAGAGCTCATTAGAATAAAATGCCAGGGCTAATTTAAGACAACAAGTCATAAAACTTATAATTCTTTTCTGCATATTCTGAGTATATTTGAACTTGGTAGCTGCCCTGCACAAGGAGTTCTTTCATACCTGAAAATTTTGGCAATGTTTCACAGATCTGTTTTGTACAGATCATCCACAGCAGACATATTTAAAATAATAAAGAAATTAACACCCACTGATACTCACCTCAGTCTGACATTTCAGTCAGTAAATAGCGCAGCAAACAGGTGCCCTTGAATGTACCACTACACATCATGCTATATTGCTTCACCAGACTAGCTAGGGGACGTGTTCAATTTAGTGATGGCTCTTCTTTGACACCCAGTAAATCCTTGCAGGTACTTTATTTTCTTTGCTGTTCCAGTCTTTACAAATAAAAGCATCTGTTTTTGTGTCTATAGTTAATTGAAGACTTTGAGATGAATTCTTTTTAAGATGTAACTTGATGCAAGTTACAAGATATTACAAGATGTAACTGCATCATACCTCCACGTCAGCAAGGAGTGGGTGGATCTTTTCCCTTCTTCTTTTGGCTGCCCCTGCTAGGCTGAGGAAAGTTTAATGAGAGGACAGTTTGTCAATGCTGCTGCTGAAGATCTCAGGGAAGCTGTTACTACTACTGCCGCTGCAGTACTCCAGGTGCTTTGCACAACTAACTACTTGTATGACGCTTTCTTCCTGGTATATTCCTGGATTCAGATGCCAGATTTTTCCATTATTGCTGCTCATTCTACATGTAAGAAAGCTGGCCTGAAGCTGAAGAAGAGGAATATATGAAGTATTTGGCATACTGAATCAATATCTCAGATGGCTTAATTTAGTAATGCGAAAACAGTGAAAACAGTCAGGTCTGACACAGTGAAATGCTCTTTGCATTTCTTTCTTTCCAACAGGTGCATAACAACATGTAATCATTTCACCCTCAAAAATATTTTCAAAATATCTGATAATTATTTCATTTGTAACAAGATTGTCCTATGGGTTGTGAAGTTAACAAGTGGGGACACATAGTGTCCCTGACTAATTTGTTGTACTTCATTAACAATTAACAAAGGATACAAAGAAAAGCACCAGTTCCTCTCTTCTTGGAGAAGGGAAAGTGATTTTCCCCCTCCCTGCTTCCTTCAAAAAGCATCTAAGTATGCTAAGGAAAAAAGGATATTTTTTATACGTTCCATTACTGTAACACTCCCAAATCGATGGGAAGACTTTTACATCATTATTTTTTATTGACTTTTAGATCATCATTCTCTGGATGAATGAAAACCAGTAAAAGTTTATTTCTGCATGATCTGAAATAATGAAAATATACACTTCCAAGTGTATTTTTGTTTTCAGAAAAAAAAATGTTTTTTAAAAAGGAATGTTTCCTGTCTTTGGATTTTGGCTCTAAAACCCAGCAAACTTTGAGCTGATTAAGAAGTTAATTATGTCATAGTGAAAATATCAAAATATTTATTCATAAGTTTGTTGAAGTAAAAATTAATTTACTTTGGGGATTCTTGGCAAATTTAGTAGAAATAGGCAAAATATTTCAGTGAAAAAATTATCAGTAGTAAAATAGTGATCTGGAAAATGCCACCCACTTTTTAGTCATATATTTTATAGCTAAATAAACTATTACATATCAGGTATTTTAAATAAACCAGAAAAATAAAATTCTTTAGAAATATTTACCTTTCAAAATTTACTATCTCTGGCTGAATAGTGTGTTATCTTATGAGACTCTCTGTTAATTTCTCCTTTATTTTTATAGAAGTATTTTAGATAATATAAGTGAAGAAGGAAAAAATATTTTTTGCCATAGTATCTGGATTCAGAGTCCCCTAAACTTTATAATTTGAAAGCAAAAATCATTCCTTCTCCCAGGCAGCCTGTGCTTATTGAGGGATATGAGAAGAGCTAAGGAGGCAATGCAACTTTCTCCTATAAGCATACAAAATGTTCAGGTAGGGGTGGCAGCTCATGACTCAGTAACAGGAGCACCACAGCAGCTGCCACTTGCAACCATACATGGTTGTTCTCCAGACAAAGCTCAGTTCAGAGCCCTTTATAAATTATATTGGCTGTACCAGAACTGTGCTTCGTTTTGAGAAATGAAACAATGCCAGACAGCAACCATTACTCATTCTGCTTCCTAGAGGAAAACCTGGATGAAGCTGCTGATGAAGCTGGACTTTTTCTAAAGGAAAAATGCTGTCCATAAGGGAACAGGTAAAGATGACACAGAAGGAAAGAGGCAAAAGCTGGGTAAGCAGACTGAAGGGTAGGAAAGGGCATTTTTCTTTCTCATTAGGACAACTGGGTGATAACTACTGCATTTTTCAACATTATTTTCCACCTTTGCTTTAATATTTCCACTATACATGTTTAAAATTTATACTTTAGCAGATATTGCTAATTATATTTTATGCTTTCTTTAAATATCTTCTCTTGTTTGCATAACAGTGAAAAGTCTAAATCCTTCATGTGTTTTACTTTCCTGTGGAAAAGCCAATGAAAGCATTATTAGAACCCGTTTTTTTAGGTTACTCCAAAGAAAATTATTCCATATAACAGGGGAAAATCTGAAAATAAGGGGAGTTTTCTGTCCATGCACCCAGCATATTATTGCTTACTAATATTCCCTTAAATAAACTATAGGAATTCTGATGCATAGAAAGCAAGAAGATTTAAATTTTAGAAAGTAGTGTCTTCAAGATTTTTAATAAAGTAGAGAATTGCATCGAAGTTCATTTCACTGTGATAAACATGAAACTCGAAATTCCTTTTGAAAAAGCATAGTAAACAAGCCTCCACAGGAAAACCCTCTCACCTCATATGCTGCATTCAAATTAGCAATGCGAGATTAATCCACACTCTCTATTAGACACAACCTCCATAAGAGTCTGGGGGAGCTCCATGAAGATAAGGACTGCTGCATTCAGCTCCTTCCATATCCCCATTGTACAGTGAGGGTGTTATTTAGAGCACATTCAGCAGATTTGCCCTAGGAGCCCTATGGAGATTTCCTTGGCTTACTTCCCCCCAAACCTAATCATGCATCAAAAGCCAAGAATTTGCTGGCCCTCCTCCCCGTTATCAGTTTCAGACTTTTGGCAAAACTCCCTGACTAGCGCGGAGCTCTGTTGCGGCGCTTTCCCACACGCTTGCCTCTGGAAGGCAGCCCGCACACGTGATGGCAGACTGAGCAGCTGAGTCTGTTTGTAGGAAAGATTGAAATGCAGCATTGTTGTCTCTAAGGGTTCTCTGATAAGGGAAGCATGAAGATGAGAATTTTTCCCTTTGTTTGGTCTGTACTCTGCCTCCTCCTTGCTCACCTAATTTTGGGCATGATGGCAATCTACTTCATAGAATTGTTGTTTACCAGACTTGCGCTTGAAGGTTTCAGATTTTGATCTTCCAACTTGGGCAAGAAATTATCCAATCTCCAATTCAGTTAAACAAAGTGTTTTATTTTGGTAACTATCTGATTGTTTGAAGAAATACAATACATGAAGAGATCCTGCATCAGACATACCTGCTTCTCTGAAAGCGTGGTGTGGTCTCCAGATCAAGCTGCAGGAGTTAGGAACCTTCACAGTGTCTTTAAAATCTGCTAGTAAATGTCCAGTTAAACCGTCTTTCAAGGACAGTGACCTGATTCTCAGCTTCGCTGGCTTCTGATCCTTATTTACCATGTTCCATTTTCCCTGACCAGTATGAAGTTTGCTTTTTTGAAGGTTTGCCTGTAGAGCAAACCGCTCCTTCCCTATTCTGCAGCCTTTGCATGCAGGGCCCTGTATGGCAGGGAAGACATTTAAATTTCCATCTCCTTGAACCAGTTTCTATTTCATTTTGCTTTTTTATTTCTTTGCTACAGCTCATTGCTAGTCAGTCCTAAATTCTTCTGTTATTTCTCTTGAATTCCTGCCCAAATGCATGTTGACACATTTCTTCATGTATCACCACTGCTGTCATAGAAGCATCAAATCTCTGCATTGGTAGTGATGAATAGAGAAGAGCTAACCATGATTCCTTGCCCTGGTCCTTTCTGGGTGGCACTGCCTGGTTGAGCAGTCCTTGTCCTCAGCCCCAGAACCTCTGGAGGAGCAGTGACCCCTTGCCCCCCTGGTGCTTTCTTTCATTCCTTGTCTAGTCCAACCCTTGACAATGCTATTTCTGCTCTACACAAGCGTGACCTTGGCTTCCCCCTATGTGTTTAACCATGTAAAGTGCTGCAATTGATGGTGCAATTTCTTAAAGCCCAGAAGAAAATAAATGCACGAACTTCACTAGTACCTTCAAGAGAGTCACAACAGGAAAGTTTTTCAATCCTTCTTTGCTTAATTTCAATATCAGCAGTAATTTTTTTGAATTGAACTTCTGACCTTCTGAAGAAGTCCAGAAGGACTGGTCTTCTGGAGAGAAGCTCTGCAGAGAGGGACCTAGGTGTCATAGTGGACGACAAGCTGACCTTAAGACAGCAGTGTGCCCTCGTGGTCAAGAAGGCCAATGGGATCATGCGATGCACAAAGAGTGTTTCCAGGAGGATGAGGGAGGAGATCCTGCCTCACTACTCAGCCCTGGTGAGGCCACATCTGGAGCACTGTGTCCAGTTCTGGGCCCCACAGTACAAGGGGGATGTGGAGC
>JAUBNY010000185.1:4164910-4182346 GCA_032275445.1 Crypturellus soui
CATGTGCCCTATGAGGAGAGGCTGAGGGAGCTGGGCCTGTTCAGCCTGGAGAAGAGAAGGCTGAGAGGGGACCTGATAAGTACCTCAAGGGAGGGAGTGAGGAGGATGGGGCTGGCCTTTTTATCAGTAATGGCCAATGATGGAGGAAATGGCCACAAACTGAAGCACCAAAAATTCCATAGAAACTTAAGGAAAAAATTCATGACATTGAGGGTGACAGAGCACTGGAACAGGTTGCCAAGAGAGGGTGTAGAATCTCCTTCTCTGGAGATATTCAAAACCTGCTTGGATGCAGTCCTGTGTAACATGCTGCAGGCGATTCTGTATGTGCAGGGGGATTGGACTAGATTATCTTTAAAGGTCCCTTCCAACCTTAATGATACTATGATTCTATGGAGTAGCTAATGTTTGGTGAGCCATTTAGTGGCACTGGCATAGTGTGGGAAACAACAGGGAGCAGAGTTTGACCTTATCCTCAACACAAATCTGTGCCAAGTGGGTAATACTCTTCATTTCCCCTTCCTTTATGGAATTAATTCTTAAACATTGTTATTGTTGATGTGGTATTATGCATTGTGCTACTAAATTCCCCATGAAACTGCTGCTGCTACCATGTCAGGTTCTGTATTCAGATGCTTTATTTTAAACCATCTTTGAAATTTTAGTTCAGAGGGGAATGTTTGTTTTGAGGGTCATAATGTGTGAGGCTTTTAGGAGCTTAATTTCTCCGAGGATTTGTGAGTGCAGCCCAAATCTTTCTTAAGCAAATATAAGTCATTAAATAAAACAGAATGATATCAGCCTTAATTGGAGATTTGTTACATTAAAAAAAAAAAAAAAGAAAAACCTATTCTCCTGTGCTCCTTAGAGGAAAGTATTTAATATAAAATAAACACTGTAATGTGACTAAAAGAGTATATACGGACAGAGCTGAAGATAAGTTGAGACTGAAAAGAACTTAAGAACTTAATTGTGACTTAATCTCAATTTAGTAAAGCTGGTCAAAGGACAACTAAAACAAATATTAATCATATGGTGCACTTGAAGTAACATTCAAACTATGTTTATATTGACATCCACTGCACTTTGTAGAGATGCTAGGTCACAGTCAGCACTGCGCTGTGTGTGGGTCAACCAGGTACTTTGTTATTCCTCCATGTTATGGAAAAACCGAGACACATACTAATGAAAGGAAACCATAAGAGCCTGAGTAAGAAACTATAGGACTCAACTCAAACTTTTGTAGATTTGGATGAAAATATATTTTCTCTATTTGAATTCTTAATATATTGCATTTCTTCTATCCTGTAATAATTTTAATTGTTTTTACAATGCAAATGGAACTTGACTTTTAAGACACATTCAACCTTAAAAATTTAAAGTGGACATACACATACACACCTCTGCTCTTAGAATTTTAGTTAACTATTTGATTAATTAGTATTATCAAAAAAAAGACAGAAACTTTCCTTTGACAAAATACATTTGCCATATCATTATTTTTAGGATTAGGATTTATGATATTTCATAATTTCTTATTTGAAATATGAGCCCTTAGCAAAATGAAAGTTTTTGTGAAATTTGCTAAAAATCACTTAGCAGGTACTTTCTTTTTTGTGTTTATGTTTAAATTTTAATTTTAAATTATTTTTTCAAAGTTTGAAAGGTGTTTTGTTGCATGGGTTATAATTAAATAGTAATAGTGTCTAATAAAATAAACTAAGAATTACAGGGTGTCAGTGGCACTGCTTCCACTTCTGATTGACAGAATAATGTTCTGAATTAGAAGTGTTCAAAAAATGTAGGCAATCTGTGTCACATGCAAAACAATGCATACTCAGAAAGAAAGTTTTATTATTTGACTTATTTTATGACCTGCTAATGCAAACCTGCAAATATTGACTCAAGTACTAAAAAAAAATATATATATATGGACCTATACAATTACGTAAATGCTTTCTTCCTACCCGGGCTTGGCTTTCTGTATTTTTACCACTGGTTACTGTTAGTCTGTGAATATGCCTCCAGCAAGGCGATAGACAGCATAGGAAGATAGGTATGTGTGCTTATGGTTTCGACCACTTGTACCCCACAACCGTGGTCCCTTGGGATGTCCATGTCCTGGGGCAGCAACCTGCCAGCTGCCTTACATCTGGTAGAAATCGTACAAAGGGCTATGATTTTGGCGTATCCTAGCACAAATCTCAAAGGAAAATAAAATCCTGCAATGATGAAGTTTAGAGAGTCTGAATAAGTCTGTTTTACATTTCAACAGTATAGCCCTCTAGGTACATTGTGGAGGTCTGATAATAGTCTTAGAATAAGGAAAGAAAGGAAATTGCATTGTAATTCTGATTTATGATCAAAAAAATTGAGAAAATCCTTTATTTGTTGAGTATAAAGTGGTTTGAGACTAAGACCCGATGGAATAGTTGATTCTTTAGCTTTATGTAGTGAAGTAAATTTGAGCTGTACTTAACAAGCAGAATTGCATTTGAATTGCTTTAGGAAAAATTCAGTTTTGATCTCTTTATTACTTGTAATTTAATGTGTTCAGAAATGAAACAATTTAAGAACATAATGTTCAACACAGAAGGCTGAGTTTTGCATTGTATGAGACATAGGATTTATACTTTGTGTTAAAGCCTGAGGCAAGTGTGCATTTTAAGATCTGATTTGCAGTAACATATTGCAGGCTTCTTTGCCGAAAATCTGAGTAAAATCATAACACTGTACTTCCTTTTGGCTCTGTGATTATGTAATAAGAAAGGATCTGTAATACATAAGCATCACCTTTTATGATGTTAAAAATTCATATTTTTGAGCTTATATTCACCTACATTAAAGAACCTGAATAAAAAGATTAATAATCTATATATGGGCTACTTAATCAACTGAGAATATATTATTATAATTTCAGGATGCCCAAATTACAGGAGTCAGCAATCATCTTTTTATTGGTTAAATTATCATAAGCAAGATGAGTAAGAAGAAATATTTGAGGTTTTAAAACTGTTGCAGTTGTTACAATTTCTTTACATAGTGCAGTTATTCAGCTTCTTAATTTAATTCCTTCTTTTTCTTTATCTGCAAGTTCAAATGCAAGTGTCCATGATAGCACAGCTTTGGTAGCACTAATAACTGGACTGTGTATTGAAAATATTTCCAAAAGATTGCTTTTGATGTGAAATCAGGTTTAGTATAAAATCATAAAAGCCAAACATATAATACCTAAAACTAAATTATCTAAATGTGTTACAACCAACAAAAACAACAAAAAAAAGCATCTTCTTGGTATACTTTCATCAATTATCAAAAGAAAGGGAGAAAAAAAGAAAAGTTGGGTCTCTTTTTGCTGAGATCACTTCTTGGTTTACTACATTTTGGTAAATAATGTCAGCCTCACAGAAGAAAACACACCACCAGATTAACTGGTCTCTTTATTTTTAACAAATATAATCTCTCTTCTTCCAGATCAAACTAATAAAAGGATCTCAGGCATGTATATCTTCATTGCATATCCCAGAAATGAGAAAAATGCTGTTAAAAGTATCTTGAATGTTAAAATTTTTGTCAATAAGGACTATATAAGTTAAAAAAAAAGACTAGTCTCACCATCTTCTTGTAACAGTCAGTGTAATTTCCCATTCCATTTACAGAAAGATGCCCTCTGTAATCTGGAGGTTCCTCAGTAAGATTGATCATATTTTTCCCAAGAATATCCATAAAACTGTGCCCTAACAGCACAAAATGTAGAAGGAGACATGTTTCTTCTCTTTCTCCATCCTTCTTTATGTATAAAAGGACTTATGTTATGGAGAGTGAAGCTTCCCTCCAACAAGGAGGTCAGAATGCAGGACTTAGCACCAGGAAGAAGATGTTCTCAATGCAGAGAACATAGATGACAAGTCACAGGAGTGGTGTGGAAAGTACAAAGACTGACTTTTTTAAAAAAAAGAAAAAAAGGTGAATTTGTGGAACAGTAACTATAGAGTTCCTTCATAACTATAACATATTACAAATATAAATAATCCTTTAGTATATTTCCCAATAATTTAGTATGGTACAATTAATTACGCTTAAAAAAAAAAGAAAAAAAAAAGGCAAAGTGAAACAGAAGAAGAAACATTCTTCAGTAAAAAATAGACTTTTAGATGAGTAGGGGAGTGGCTCATCATAATTAATTCAAAATCAATTAAAAATGGGTGGTTACACAGTACTGTACCCAGACTACCGTAATGCCTCTCTCAGCATCAATATAACCATATGGCTTTTGATAAGCTTAGACTGTAGACATGACTACACTGAAATTATTTAAGCACCACACACATTTTACAACAGCTAAATTAATGCCATATGCTTTTCAACAGACTTGGAGTATTTATATTGAACTTCCCTACCCAGTATAGATGACATGCCATTATATGGAGTTTGGCAGGATATCATTTGCTCTCTAAAAAGGTTTCAAAATGCACTAACACACAACACAAAAGAGAAAATTGTTAAGGCAATGCACTAACAGCAGCCTAGTGATCCATAGCATGTTCAAGACCTGAAAATAGTATGAAGCATTTGGTGATTCTGGGTATTTATCTAATATATTGACAGGCTTATTTCCAGTTGAAGCAACAAAGAAGATATTGAAAACAGAACACTACATCTAGCATATTAGGAAAACCATTTTCTTTTGAAAAGAGGAAAAGAAGGTAATGAATGAATGAATGATAACATACCCAGAAGTCTTGCCACATAGTTTGAAATATCAGAGTCTGTATTGGTTCCGTAACCTCGCTTTCTATAGTACTTATTTACTGTGAGGGAGGATTAGAACATGTTGCCAAGAGGGGTTGTGGAACCTCCATATATATTCAAAACCCATCTCGACAAAATCCTTGGAAACGTGCTCTAGATCATCTCACTTCAGCAGGTTTGGCCTAGCTGATCTCCAGAGACAGTTCCGTGACACTGTGCCTCTGTGATCATGACCACTATCTACAGGCAGGGCAGTGCAGTGCACCCAAACACACTGACAGAAAAGGTTCTTCTGAGATGGAGACACCTTAAAAGAGGAACGTAATTATTATATGTATTTTTTCTTGCTATTGTCTTAAATTTTATGGCAACTATGGAATTTGGCCTAAAGATGGAACTATAGCTTCTCTCTTTCATTTTATTTTTATTGATTCCATTGCTTCTTTATAACAGTGATAATAGTTTATATTTTAACTCAAAACGTGCCATTATGCTTCCAAGTAGATCTTATCCTTTGTTTATTTCCTCTTTGCTTATAAAATAACTGTATTTTTTTAATGCATCACTTAAAACCATGCATTGCAGTGTTGACTTCCGGCTTTCATTTTTTGACTCTATTCCAAGGCAATTAGGGTCGCCTATGTAGTTAGGGCAGCTGGTGTTCCTCTGTTTCAGACTATTTGTTTCTCTCTCTCTCTTTCTCTCTCTCTCTCTCTCTTTTTCTTTGCTATTCCTTCTTATCTTCTACCTTTTTGTTACTACTTGCCCTATAGTAGGATATTGGCAAATAAACCGTCAAAATTAACAAATCATACAACCTCTATATCTAAAAACTTCCCCTATCCTGGGCTTTTCTTTTTGCTTACTTTAATTTATTTTAATTTATTTTCCTACTTCTACTTCTCTTATCAATGCTTCTCACCCATTCCATGCTTTCCTCAGGCCTGGAGATACAGTCCTGGATCCAGGCCATTCGCATAAGTTGTTTAAATGTTACCTGCTTTTAACTTGGGGCTTGTCCATTTCTACACTGAAGAAAGCCACAGACAGAGGTTAATAACACTTTCCTGTGCTTTTCATTTGGTTTGTGCTCATCCTACACTGATGCAATTGATATAGTTTTTCTACCTAGGACTTTTAAAGCACTTGCAATATGAGACATCCACTTGTAATAAATATTCGCTACTGTGATGTCTAATCACAGTAGCAAATGTTTAATTCAGCTTCTGCAACTGCCCAGTAAGGAAGCACTGAAAATGCTTGTGTAACCTCTTTCGTGGTTAAAAAGGGATTTTTTTTTTTTTTTTTGTATGAAGCAATTCAGTAAATACGGCTTTAGTTGCAGGACTTAATTGGTAAGATAAAGGTTTCATTGCTTTTGAGGTCAATGTCTTAGTAGTAGTTGTTTCTTCCCTAGTAACTCTGACTAGGCTCTGCCTATTTCACGTTTTATCTCCTCTTCACTCTTTTTTACAGTATCCTCAGTAATTATCAGTGATACAGGATTTGCTTTAAGTATATCCAGTGCCTCAAGGAGAAAATTATTGGGCCTGTGCCCTTGTACTACCCTTATACATCCTCTATAGGGAGACTGCCATCTAGGTATACCATATACATACCTCATCATCCCCCAACATGGTGCTTTGAAAAGTCTTTGTCCTGATATCTGATTTAACTTTCTTGTTTCATCCTTATCAAGCTAGTACACTACATCCTCTGCTTTTAGGGTATCTCTAGGACTGTTCTTAACCTTCCTTCACAACATTTGTACAGGCAATTCTGTTTTCTTTTCCATTCTTATTTTCATTCATTACAAGTGCTTTTTGATGATTTTGTTCATGTACTTTTTGGTACTGTGTAACACTACAGACAGAAAAGCTGATCCCTTTATAGCAATTTTTAGCCTTTATATTTATTGACCCTTTTATAAATTCAAACTGCTTTTCCTCCAGTAAGAGAGAAGGCTTAGAGATTTGGGGTTCTTTCTGGTTCCTCTCCTCTTTTGAGACTTAAACAGGCATAGCTGAGGCATATCTGTATCTTAGTCAACCACCTTTAAAAATAATTTACTGAGAACCCCTCCTCAAAATAAACAGAGGATTTTCAAATTTCATTTCTTTGCTTTCTCTCAGAGAAATTCTACGAGAATTTCAACAGTCTCTTAAAGTTTTAGCTCAGCGGTCCTCATTCTCCATCAATTTTTTACACTCCAAATCTTCCTATTGCCACAAAGGAACATACTGTATATAACTCTGCCAAGTATTTTTTGTTAATTCAGTTAATCTTTTAATAGTTCAAATTATATCATTAACACAGGAAAACCTATCTTCAATACATGAGAAGACTTTCCAAGGATCAGTCCCTTTCTTTGGTATAGGGCTCAGCCTTCCAACATGCCCTGAGTTCAGGTAGATTGTCAATACTCACTTGAAGGCTAGGCAGTGTTTAGCTTGCAAAACTTAAATGACCTCAGGCACTGCCAAGCCCAGCCAGAAGCTGAAATGTGTACTGTCAGGCACATGCAAACCCTGCTGCTGTGACATTTAAGGGGTCATAAGTCTTAGGAAGTTTAAGAAAATAGAGTTTAGAAGTAATAGATGTGTATTTTATTGATCATTTCCTTACAACTAATAAATTATATGCATATATATATATATATATATTATCTTTGGAAGATGTCATAGAAACAAGTTAGTGTAATTAAATCCTACATGGATTTTTTTTTCAGTTTTCAAAACTGTTTTTTTTTCCAGTATTTGTGTGTAGAGTTACTTAAAGTTACTTAAATGTTATTTAAATAGCACTTAAAGTTGCTTAAATGGAACAATGGAACAACCATTCTTTAACTGGAACTTACATACTATGTGCAGCTAAAGATTTCTGAAACCAAATTAAGATATATTGATCATTGTGTCCTTCCCTGATTATACAGCTTCTTCTGTTGCAATGCTAATGTGGTTACACTAATGTTGTAACACTCACAACAACGCTTACAACACTTAAAACTTACAAATAATGTTGTAACACAATAACACACGGTATTTGGTATTAACACACCAAATTAAAAGGTAGAACATCCCAATACACCCGCCAGCAGATTCCAAGAACATATTTTATGAATTCAATAGGAATTAGGGCACACGTAATTGTCTATAATGAATAGAGAATCCATTCAGAAGCAAACAGTATATTCAGATATATCGGATTTTTTCTTTAAAAAGTAAATATTTACCTTGTGCAATGCACCTGGATGCTCACTCTGATATTGTGATATAAGGTTTGGTAAAATTGTCACTATGATTTTCTCAATGTATTCAGAATCATTATATCTGAGCTTCATTTGAAACATTAGTTTTTTCACAAAGGCTCTTCAATCCCAAACACATTATTCATTTGATGCCAATTAAACTGAAATAAATGAATTAAAAAGTTCAAAAGAATTTCTAAACTTAATGTACATATTTCAGGCCGTTTAGCCCAGGAGTTATGATTTTTAACATTACGAATATGTTTTGCATGAGCTTTGCATTTTCATAGAATTTAATTAATTTATTAATGTTATTTTTTATTGTCATGTTTTCATTTAGGATTTGGTTATCTAAAGTATCCAACTTAAACTGGCCTAACCAATTTTAAGATAACATTATCTTTTATAGTATTTTTATTGGTGCATCAAATCATTTGAGAATGAACAAAATCATTCCTAAGCAAACAAAAATAAAATCAAAAATAAATAAACAAACAAAAGAACAAGAGGTGTCAGTAAGGGATTTTTCCTGAATGATCTAAACTGGCTTGCAGTCACTGTATCCTTCTCTATCAATGTCTCCTTACTCTCTTGAAGCCTAGGATCCTATTTAAATAATAGCATCCACATGTGGGAATATGTAAGACTCCTCTTCTGTGTTATTGTTCCTTAACTCACATCTTTTTTTTACCCATCTGGATTGTACATGGCTCTCAAAAGAAAAGTTTATCCATTTAACTTTTGTTTCATGTACATCAGAGTTATGGAGAAATTCATACTATGTCTCTACAAAATCCAAGGCTTTTCTAGTTAACAGATCCTGTGAACTAGGCTCTCCGGAACACTTTACTTTCGCTTCATCCAGAAAGAAGAGCCTGAGAAACCTAACGTAAGCTGACTATGTTTGAATGGGGAATAGGACTGGAAGACAACTCCAGAGTGCCCTTCCCACCTAAATTATTTATGACTTTGTGACTTTGTGGCTGAGGCTTATTTTCTGTGACAACCTCTTTTGTCTGAGAATTCCTTGCCAGCTGTCCTTGGCTTGTGTCACCTAATGCTACATGCCAGCAGATTAGAAGGCATTACTTCAACCACATCCTCCAGGTGTATAGCTATTTCTTCTTTTTCATGTTTCACAAATACACTTGTTTTTGTGTATATGTAAAAAGCCTTATTTAAAAAAAAGCTCTCATAATACTAAACAAATTGATCTGAATGTGTTTTTGCAGCAGTGTAAAAGTGTTATATTTCTCATCCTTTTTGTTTCTTTGTTTTGATTTTGCTTTTCCTCCCTTTTGTAAGGATCCACCATCTCTGTAGCTATCTCACCTTGGCAAACTTCATTGCTTACAAATTACAAAGCTGGTTCTCAGGCTGCAGGTTAAAATTGCTAGAAAAAAATGTTGGTTTAAATTTTCTTTCTTAGGGTAAATAAGTAACAAGTAATTATAAGGAATTTGTTCACTGTTATGAGCATAATAAAAAGGAATTGTAGTATTCTAACATAAATTAATGTTGCTTTTTATTGCAATAGCTGTCTGAGCAGTGTCTGGACTTTTCAGTGATTTTTTGTGCCATATTCACTAACTTATACATGTCTTCACATTCAAAATTAGGACAATTTATTTAAGAAATGACTCTGCACCCAACTGCAGCATACATGAATGATGATTATTCACTCAGCCATGAGGCTTAAGGATGGGACTATTTGCCAAGAATGGAAGACATAATTTTATTCTGAAAATAGAATTCAGCAACTGGACAGCAAGCCTGAATGCTGGGTCTCTGAAGATTAAGTTGTCTGCCTTAATCAGAGAAAAGATTGAAAGATAAATTTTACATGACTATATATGTATATGAGCATATAGACATATGCACATACGCACATATAATAGAATGGAGAGGACAGCTGTTCAGCTTTGAAGACAGAAGTTCAACATAAATCCGCTTCCAGAGAGACAGCTTTTAGACATGCAGAGTATTAAAATATGAAATAAGTGCTCTAGTTGTGAAGTAGTTAAATAACTCCGGAGCAGTGCAACTTACTATCATTTACATAACTCCTTCAAAAATATGTTTTACTCCAGAAAAAAATTATAACCTGTGTGGATGGCTTTTGTGGATGTAGTGCTGCTTTGGTTCAATTGGACCTTGAAATCTTTTAATCCCTAATTTCCCATTTTCATCATCTTTCAAGACTACTGAGGAAAACAGGATTTCCTGCCCTGACATTTTTATGTTCATAGGACTTGCATCTATACATTAAGGTAGCAACAAAATCAAATTTCATGCTTCAGAGCTTTAGCCAGTTATCAGAAGAGTGAAGGAGTACATTTCCTTGAACATTTCCTTGATAAGCAATTGGTTAGATTGGTTAGATGGTCTTTTTTTTTTTTTCTCTTTTTTTTTTCTCTGACGAATCAGAGACAGGCTGCAACTATAGACTAGCAGGTAGAATAGATGCAAAGATACTTCCTAGATATTTTGTTCGTATACTTCCTGATATGCATGTTAATTATCAGATTTTTAAATAGGAATTTTTTCCACATCTTTTTGACTTTGAAAGATTTCTTCCAGCTTAATTTTCTGCCATTCTTAATATTACAGACCTGGCATCCAGAGCCCATACAGCCATCCTGTAATGCCATGACCTCTAGGTTAGGGACAGGGACAAAAGTATATAGTCATTACAAATATGTTTTTTAAGAAAAACGAAGCTGGTAACCCTTGTGACACTCATGCAAAAGACCATCAGTCTGCACCCCATGAAGGATGAGGTATTGGAGCCCAGCTTCTCCATGGCGCTCATGATGGAAAAAAATGGTATGGGATGGGAACCATTTTAATAAAATAAAACTTGTCCCCAAGAAATTATAATTCAGAATCTGGAACTGGATTTCAGAATTGATCTAGTAATCCCTTCCTGCCCTGAGAACCCAGAATGAACTCTGCAATTTACAATGAACATTTGAAATATGTTATCACCTTTCATATTCTAATACGATCCAGTTTTGCACTTCTGTATTTTGAGATGTCACTTTAATCGTACAAGAGCCGATCAGTGAGAATAGTGAACGAAAAAACGAAATAAGACATTCTCATAAAGTTTTGATCTCTAAGAATACATGGTCATTGATTGCAAAATAAAGCCCTAATTCTAATTTCATTTTTTAATATATTGAAACACCAATATGATAGTTTGATATGATTGTACATTTATGTCTATGTTTTTTTTTTCCTAATTCCTCTAAAATAAATTTCTTATCAAACCTAAATTGTATTGAATTTAAAAGAATCATACAATGATCCAAACAAAAATTTGTTTCAGGAAATCCTGCAACAGATCTAAGTTTAAAAATACAAAGGGTGTAAAAACTTCGTTGAGAACATTAAAGGTGTTCGTGAGTAAGTGACAGATTTTGGTCTATAATTATAGCTTAGCCCCAGGAATCCTTCACTTCCTCTAAGAGATTCTATTTGATTGGCACTTCTACTAACTACCTTTATTTTAGTCTAAACGGCAGGAGATATTCAGTGGTTGTTTCTTTAATGTACATCAAGTAACAGTACTCTAAATACTAAGTAACAGAACTTTAGTGCTCTAAATGCTCAAAATAAAGCCTACAAAAGATTTTCATGTGAATTGAGGAATTTGGGAATTTGCTGCAATTATAGATTATGAAGAATTTATTGATTGTACATATGTGGATGTACATAGGACCAAAAAAATACATCAAAATTCCTCCTTCCCCCTCAGAAGGAAGTACTTTTGAGTGACTTAAAGAAAGGTTAAGAGATAGCACCCCTTGCCCAATATTGCTGAAAAGATAAGCACATATATTTGAACTATAAACCAGGGAAGAAAGAAAACAGAGAAACCAGAAACCAGAAAAGTAAGAAACTGAACGTGGAAATCAGCTCTTACCACAAAGAGCTTCAGATTATGGCTTTATTTCTATCTTTACATAATGAAATGAGTCCATTTTCTGATATAAATAAAGCAGAATAAGGGATTCCTGGTTACTAGTGAATTCTTAACACAAGAGTCAATATGTTTATTATTTTCCTGTTTTCTTTGAAGATGTTTAAGAGATTTTCTCTCTCTGTTTTATTCTCTGTGTCTGAAAATTCATGTTTTTATCAAGTTTCCTCTAATATCAAGCTTGACATATCTTACAGGGTAAAGGCATGCAGTCTTACCTAAAAGTAGTTAATGAGAAACTTCCTGTTAATTGAAAAAAGCTTGGAAAATGTGCTTTAAGAGTCCAACAAAACACCATTAGGACAGCCAATGCATACAAAACTTAAGAAAGCAGAAAGAGACAAGAATAATCTCCTACACTGTTAAGAGACATGCTGCAGGAAAAAAAAAATCATTGCAATCATTGCTTAGGATTTTGGAATAAGTCAGCATACAGTAAGAAAATAAAGCATCATGCTAAAGTCTGGACACAAATTAAACTTGGACTTCAATATCTTGTGCAGTGATTCTTACCATGTTTTCGTATACTTTTTGGTATTATTGGTGAAGAACTTCAAAAAAGTGATTTAGACAAATCTTTAAGAATTCAAGGATTTTCATTTAATAGTACAAATTACCTTTTTTGATTTTTTTTCATGATTTTTCTTTAACAACATTATCATGTCTGCAAAAAATGATATAGTAGCAAATGTTCTGATATTTCAATTACACAGACAAATGGAGCTTTTGAATTCATTTGAAGGGTAAGCAATTGTTTGTCACTGTGAAAGAAAAAGACTCAAAAAACACCACAGTGAAGGAGCATCACTAAGAGCATGATGTGTGCTCACAATATTTGTTTTATAAATCTGATATTATGTGTCTACATGTAATGAAAGAAGATATAAACATTCCCCCCAGATATGTTATATTTCAAAACCAGAGTCAAAAGATCTTGTAGGATAAATGAAATCTTAAAGTTATAAAGCTGATGTAACAGTAAATGAGGATTAGGTGCAATTAGCTGAAGGAATATTTCCTAATATATTAAATGGGCAAATAAAATAAGGTATTATAATTCACCATCTATGTGAATAAGGAGAAATAGGAAAAGTGTTTCATTTACTAAAAACTAAAGGGAAATAATCAACTTTTAGCTTAGTGTCATCACTGAGTTTAGTGTTTTTATGAATACTGGTAGAGCTGAAAGAGTATGATGTCATTTTTGCTAAGCATTTTCCTTTGAGTTTATACTGCTGATATAAACTTGGGAAGTATTTTCCCATCCTCAAAAATCATATGAGTAACATGTCAAAGTTTGTTAGAAGGAAGTGCTCACTGGTATGTTATTTCTGTGCCGACCAAGACAGGATTATTTCTTGTTATTTTAATAAGTAATTTTCAGATGAGTCATATTATGAGTCTTCATCTGACAGCAAAAATTAATTCTTCTCCCCTTTACTCTCTGAGCAGAAAGAGGGTTTTTGTGTCAGCACCTTGTTTGTTTTTTTCTAGTTTAATCAATAGATCAAATGAGAGAAATTACTTTTTCCTTACCAGTCTTGCCTTTGTAGCTAGGTTCTGTCTTTGTGCAGCAGTATCATAAGGCCAAGTTTACTACGTTGCTTTTCATCGTGGCCAGAAGCGTATATGTAAATGTTAATGTTGAAGCTTAACCTTTTTATAGCACTGTCAACTATATATTGGCATCTGCTTCCTGGGCCATTTTTCTCAGAAAATGTAAATGGCTTAACCCTCCTGGCAGGGAATCTCAGCATACATAATTGAAGAGAGAGACAATAATGCACTGTGCTCCTTTAGTGCCTCACTGAAGTAGCAGACAGCCCAAAGATTCATGCTTATCTGCTGCTTTCATTCAGGAGCAGAAGTGATGTTTCCTTCTGTTCCCAACTGATAACAAGTGCAAAAGTACGGGCAAAAATAACTTTGGGCCAACTGCAGGAAAAAAAAAAAAGGAAAGAAAAAAAAAATGGAAGAACTAAAACACATTGCTGGGCTGATTGGCAAGTAGGTGCTGAGAGTGTTCATGGCTTTGCAGAGCCTGAAAGGTGGACAGATGGAGATACAGGAAGGGAAAATGAATTCTAGGAAACTAAGGAAGAAAAAGGCAAAGAGAGGACATAGGTAAACACAGGGAAAGAAAAGCCTGAAAGAAAACATAAGAATTAAAAAAAAAAAAAGAGAGAAAAGGAATATTTCATTGCAATGAAATATGCACACAATTTATTTCCCTACAGCAGCCAAGGGATAGCAGACCATATCATGGTTCTGTTGCCACACAAATTCTATTTCCAGCTCCAAGTCAAGAAAGAGAAAACACCATTGTACCTCTAGATGGTGTTTCAGTACTCAGTTTATTGTTACAACTGAATAAAGGTGTCCTGTTCTCCTTCTTTCCTTGTGGAATTCCAGTTTAGACATATTTAGAAATTTAGAATAATTTTTCATTTAAAATATATTAATTTGAAAACCCAACTGCTAAGGACATGTATAATACATCATAGAGACTATGGCTGAAACAATCCAGTAGGATTTCGTTTTCTCTTCTGCTTTTAATCTATTTGCCTTACCAATCTAAAAGTGTAGGGGAGACACTTTTAGATGTATATCTTATTTTGGAAAGGTTATTGGTTTTCTTCGTAAGTTTTTAAGAATTCTTCAACATACTCTATGCGAACAAGGAAGTTTTAATAATTAGAACATTTCAAATAATGTAATAAACAAACAAAAACAAAACAAAACAAAAACAAAAAAAAAACAAAACTTGACCAGTTCTGCTGTAGATAGCTTTCTAAGTTCAACACTGCTGAACTATTGAATTATATTTACCCATTCTTAAGGTTATGTGGGCACAGTTTCTATTAAAATTTACAATTGAAGGAAACAGTGGAAAAAGTTTTCTGAGAAAATGAATTTATACTAATCATGTCATTCTGAAATTAGAAAATGTCCATATAGTAGAAAATTTAGATATTGCATTCTAAGCGATTATAATAATTCCTGAAATGAGGAGTCAGTTCTTTATGTTAGAATTAGAACAGATGTGAATGAGCTTTCAGTTACTAGGAAATTATGTCATGTTAATTTTACAAGATTATATTAGTTCTTTATAATATAGTCTAGTCTATGCAATGACAACAGTTTTTTCACTGAGATTTTATGGCTTTTGGATCACCTGACATTTCCTTATGGATTGTATATTCCGATTATCATTTAAATTTAGAGTGCAAGAATTGAACTGAAATGTAGACATCTAGACTCAAATGTACATGTGTTAGCTCTGGAGCTTCAAATTCTACAGCTTTTTTGTTTTGTTTGTTTTGTTTATTGCAATCAGTAGATTTATTACAATAAACAAAACAAACAAACATGGGTAAATATCAATATGCTATTTTTTATTATTAAAGCTACCACTTAGCAAGACACACACTTCATGGTAAGATCAAATTGAGTTTTGCACACACTCACACACCAGGCATCATCATTCTCTATTATGCTTAATAATTTGTGCATAATTCTAATTCTTCATACACAATTATTTTGCCAGGTATGCATACTGGAGTCTTGTAAGAAAGTAAGGGCACAGTTCTTAAAATTAGTCTAAAATTCTATCATCTTCCTTAAATTTGGTCTATCTTAATTTCATAGAATCACAGAATGGCTGAGGTTGGAAGGGACCTCTAGAGATCATGTAGTCCAACCCCCTGCTCCAGCTGGGACACCCAGAGCACGTGGCACAGGGTGGCATCCAGGCGGGTTTGGAAGATCTCCAGAGAAGGAGACTCCACAAGGAGCCTCTCTGGGCAGCCTGTGCCAGGGCTCTGTCACCCTCACAGGAAAGTTCCTCCTCATATGGAGATGGAACTGCCTGTGTTTCAACTTATACCTGTAAGCAAGTTACACCACAGTTTGTAAGCACTAGCACTAAAATATCTTCATGAAAATTATATTGGATAATGTTAATGTAAGAAAGAACCATGGGTACCTCAATTCCTCACAATACATTTCATATTTTATTTGTTCTTACTATAACCTGCTGTTGATTCATAAACTGTGTACCCTGTACAGCAAAGAACATAAAGATCCACACCTTTTATAAGTTAGTTGTGATTTTCTTAACATTGCTGTCCTCTTTCCAGAACTAGCATAGCATGCAATCTCTCTATAAAGTTATTCTTTCAAATAGTGAGCATGGGAAAAATTATGCTCTCTGTAGATAAGCAATCATTGTCTTGAAGTAAAGTTCTGAGGCATAATATGGTGATGATTTTTCCTCAAGTTTGTTTGGTGCAAAGATATTACATGGTCAATAAAACAGCGTAAAACTGCTTAACACTTTGATAACGCATATCTGATGAAAGATTTTTCCTTCCAAATCTACTTCCTTTATACATCTCCCAGTTTGAATTGTTTCCATCATTTGGAAGCTCTGGCTATATCATCAAATAGCACTTTAAGAATTAATAATTCTGTATTTCATCATCAATAATATTAATTTTTACTGGGAAGCAGTAAAACACATGGCTCCACAGATCTCTCTTCAGTCACTGAACAAGCTCCTGCACTGGGAAAAATTCATGTTCATCAAGCTCATTTTACAGTGGTAAATCTTTGCTGTCTTTTTCTTTTCTTTCTTGTACCTAAAAATAACTTTCAAGAGGACATAGTCCAACATCTTCCCAGTCAAGTGAAACTGACTCATCTGTAGTTTTCAGGATCCTGCTTTTAGTCTCTCTCTTTTTTTAATCTCTTTTTGTAGATGCTTGTAGTATTTATAGTTTTTCAGACTGTCAGGACTACCCTGATCTCCATGGTCTTTCAAAGATAATAGAGTTTAAGGGATTTTTTTCATCAACTATACATAAGAGCAAAAAGATTGTCCTTCTGTTTTAAAAATAATTTCTCATAATTTTGAAGATTCAAAGGGTAATGGGTGAATGCAGTGAATAAACTGGGGAAAAATAACAATAATATGCTAAGACCTAATTAATTGCCAATCTTTATTCTCTGGATATCTCAAGGTTTTAAAGTATTGGAGCAGTATTAAAATATTTTGCTCTGAAACAGTTTTCTGCTAGATATTCTGATTTTTCTTCTTTGGAACAAATGTATAAAAATATATGCTTTCTGTCAAATATTTTATTTAATATTAACTATTACTAATCAATATAATAATGTACTTTATAAGAAATGATTATAATAAAATAAGCAAATATATATATGGGCTTGTTGTATTACATTTTCAGGAGAAAATCAGAGAGTGGAATAGTTTATGCTTCGATCCGTTTTATGACTGTACTGATGAACCCCTAATGTGACAGGCACAGATAACATAATGAATGTCTTATTGCACTTGGAAGACCATGAAAAAGGTGACTGACACAATATTTTGTTCCAGGTGGGAATAAAAGGTGACTGCCTTCCTGGCCCTTTACAGTCTAGTTAAGCATTT
>JAUBNY010000185.1:4191556-4206032 GCA_032275445.1 Crypturellus soui
AGAAAAGAAAAAAGAAAAGAAAAGAAAAGAAAAGAAAAGAAAAGAAAAGAAAAGAAAAGAAAAGAAAAGAAAAGAAATGATTCTGCCAAGACATTTGGTCATTAGAAGAATGGATTTTACGTCTAAAAATGCAGAATGCATATTTTAAGGCAGGTCAAAGAAATCTCAGCAAATAAGGCTCTGTTCTGAGTGTTAAAATTAGTACAAAGTTTGTGGCCTTTTTCTAGCAGTGATGATTCTGTAACTGCAGCACAGTATTAAGCAGGACTTGATCCACATTAAGGCTGATGCAATGTTAATACTAAAGCTGAAAGATAAATGATTTTCTCCAGGTTGCTTGTATTCTCGATTGGATGCATAGGAAATGGAGAGTAAGTGCAAGCTACAAAATTCGTACTTATTCATTTTATTTGTTTCTTGGGTTTTAAAATACAATAACTACAAAACTGTGTTTCTGTATCAATATTCTAAAATAAACAAATATGTTTCATTTGTAAAAAAATGTCTGGAACTTCCTGAAATATAAAATAAAAAATAACATTCTTGTTGCTATCCTCTACCATTTTACACCTCTTTTTGACCCAGGTATTAAAATCACACACAAAAAAAATATAAAATTCATACTCTTAAAACTTCTGTGACGCTTCTTTCCTCTCAATATTGATTCTTATTATGATAAGAATATCATAATAAGATATAAATAAATGTGCTTCCCACAGTTCACTGAAGTCTTTCTAAAGAAAAATTTACTTAATTTTCTTTGTTAAAGTATTTTTATTGTTAATTTGTAGAAAAATAAAGCTTTTAGAGTTCATGATTAAAAATCTTAACATTACAAATCAAACATGTTAATAAATAGAATAGCTCTCGCTGTCCTATCTCAGAGCAGTACTCAAAAATCCTAAACCACTATAGTTGTGTTATCTTTAAAAAACAATTTAAATTTGACTCCTTGTTCTCTAATAAATGACCGTCGTTCAAAAAGTGTCAGTCAGACTGGCAAGCAGCCCATGTGCATACAAATACGTTATTGCTTACCAAGGCAAAAATCACATGTTTAAGTATTCACTGCTTTAAAGCATATTAGCAGTAAGCATAGCACCTGATCCCTGTCTAGTCTCAACACATTTGCTAAGGTTGTGAAAAGCTCAGTAGTATTCCAAGAGGGGAGTGAAGGAGCTAATGCATCTGCTTCATATTATCTCAGCCTTTTGAGATTCTTTTTCAAATTTTTATGAATCTCAATCCTGAGCTGATGTGTTTCATGTTTTTCAGTGAAACACAATCCTTTCAGGAGAGATCAGCTCAGTGTTGTCTCACTCCATCATCACTGAGAGGCTTGGTGTAAGCTAAGCAAGTTTGTGGCAAATCACAATGTAATGCTCACGCAGATATATGTAGGCTTCAAACACAAGGGTTAGATCGAATAATGCAGTGGTTATCTAATCTTCACTGCACACAAGAAGTGGAGCCAAATGCCTTCAGTGGTGACAGTTTCCTCTGCTTGCTACAGATGTTATCTTCAGCTCCTTGGGCATGCAAAGGATGCACCTCCATGCAAATACTCTATCTACCACGCACAAATGAACAGCTGAGACCAGATTTTCTACGTGGCTCTAATCAAACAGTAAAAGAGAGGCAGTAGTACATGTCCCTCCGTGGTCTAACCAGAAAGGTTGTGCACTAGAGATAGCAGCTGTTTACACAAATCATGCATTAAATAATTAGGACAACTTACTGATTCTTTGTAGCTCTAAATCATTACAGTTACTTAAAATACAAAGTTGCTAATTTAATAGGGATCATCCTCAAAAGATTTTACTCCATTTAAAACACTGCAGAGCAGCCTGATCTTAGAAATAGAAGCACTCCTAGCTAGCTGCAACTAATGTATAATCTTCCCAAATTATTTATTTTTTCTTCAAAATGTTTTCTGTAAAAGCTGGTAGAGTCAGCAGGGACAGAAAACTGGCCATCTTCTTGTGGAAGTGGACAGCTGGGTCATGATGGACTGATTTCCTGCAGAAGTATGAGATTTCTGGAGAACTTGTGTGTGACAGATGGGATACCATCTGCTAAGGAATCTAAGGTGCTATAGATTAGCAGTATTGAAAATAGGAAATTATATAATGTGAGTCAATTAAGGGTATCACATCTTTTGCTTCTCTATTTTTTCAGGGAATATCCAGATTTAGAAAAAGAACAGAGGAGGTGAAAAAGAACAGAGAGATGAAAGAACAGAGGAAAAACGGTCTCATTTGAAAGTTTTCCCATAGTCCAGAAGCATGCAGAAATTACATTGAGGGAGAATGAGGGGAGCCTTATTAGACAGGACCAATGTCCTCAACGCCATGTATTTACAGTATCTTTCAAAATTAAACATAATATGAGTATGCCTAGTTGTTTTACAGTCACAGACCTACATCTTCTTAGAGCTACTTGTAATGTATAACAATTTTCCTGTCATCTCCAACTATCAAGAATTTCTTTGTCTTCTTTTTATTTTCTGTTTTTGTGGGAACACATCCAGCATACATTTACAACTCCAAGAAATTAACTTAGCCAAGATTATTTGACTTCAGACTCTCTGGGGGACTTGGATTCACTTTAAATTCACTCTTTTATTTTTTAAGTGTATTTGTGTACATGGGCCCTAAGAATGATTATGGAAAGCAAAAGTGTCTATGTGGGTACTTCAGCAGCATAATGTGTGTATCCAAACTGTAAAAATTTATATCCTGTTTTCAGATATGATTACTGTCTTGCTTTATTTAAGGCATAGAAACTAAAATTACTTTCTCAGATGACTAGTAAAGTGAAGAAGTAAGTGCTGGAGCTTGCTGCATCAGATAATTCTTAACACTGGAGGAATTATAAAGAAGAATGCAAACAACCTGTACAGAAAAAAAAAAAAAAAAAAAGTTATATGTTTTTTGCACACATCTGACTACAGATCCAGAGAAAGATACAGATTTTGCAAACAGTGAGGGGAAAAGTTTACAGTTTAAAATAACTTTTCTAAAATAGAATATTCTAACTGTAAACTTCCAGAATCACATGGCAAACTGCATCTTATTTGACTTTTTTTCTTTTTCTTTCTTTTTTTTTCCTTCATTCAAAGGGCAAAATTTCAGCTGCTGAATGTTGTGATGCCACATAGTGCCTCTATTTTTCATACTGAACTTCAGTGAAGTTAGTGAGAGACTTTGAGAACAAGGTGCTCTTCAGAATGAAAGACGCGTGGGCAGATCCTGTTCTTTGATTGTTAGCAGAGTATGATACTGCTTTAAAGTTCTCTGCTCACAGGAGAAGAGGCGGGTAGCTGTCCCATTAAACAACAAAAGGAAATCTTTTGTTTTAAGAGCAAAATGCCTAAATGAGCTAAATGCCTGTCAAAAGATTTCAGGACTTTTAATTTCTTCCCTGGATTTAGTTCTGTGTCTTTTTCCTCATATTAGCCAGAGTGTTGGCAGTTAAATAACTCTTTGCCTTCCTTTGCCCTTCCATGTTTTTCCCAGTAACTTTATATGAAAGTTAGAAATTTGTGTCAGAAGACATTGAAGTTAATATGAGTGATACTATTTCCACATTGAAGTGCAAAGATCAGAAGCATTCTGATTTGTTTTGTATTATTTACTTATTAGTCTGTTGCTCTGATTAATTAAGATACGTGAAAAATATACCCACATAGGCAATAGTTCATAAACTACTGACTAATTCATCGATTACTGCTGCTTTGAAAGATTACTACAATTTGTGCTGAGACTTATGAGCAACATGATTTAGGGACAACACTTTCCCAATTAACATTATAATGTATAACTTTATTTAAAAATCATATTACTATGTAAAACCTATTAAATAGGCAATAGAATTCCTATCTCTAGTGCCCAGACATTTATGTTATAGAAATTCACAATTATTTAAATATTTATAAAATGAGAGTTGAGAGAAGCATTTTTGAAAAGCAGTTAATAATGAACAGACATCAAGGGAGCCATCATTATAACAGCAAAGTGCTTTGCAACTCCAATAACTTCACTGATGCAGAAGCAGGCCATCAAATTTAATTAAAAGCAATCAAAAATAAGCTGAAAAATTGAACTGCAAAAGACTATCCTTTGCCAGCAGCTGTAGAAAGAGAGAAAGAAAGGAGAACTTTAAAAGTAGCAATGAATTGATAAGCCTTGCTGACTGAAACTTGTAATTCGCCTTGTCAGATTTTAGTATCAATTAAACTAGATTAATAGAACATCACTGATTCCCTATCTTAAATCCTTATGCACAGTCCCTCTCTTATGGGTTTCCCTGATAAATGAAAGTCTTGGAGGGTCAAAATATAAGTTCATTTCCTTTCTTGCTCATTTCTTTTAAATAATTTTGACATGAACATTTGCTAGACTCCAGGAAAATCCTCAGGACAATTTAGAAATAAACCTTGCTATTGACTTTGGTTTTGGGAGACTTACAGGGAGGTTTTATATCTTTTTATACAGCAAAGGTGGATATCCTCTGGAATATGAAGTATTGACATCTCCATCTGCCACTAGAGGTTCCCATGGTGAAATGAAAGATAAGGACACTCATTTGTAATGTAATAGGGCTAGCAAATTTATTGCTGCTTTATATGCCTAGATTAATGTGGATATATGCAAACTGCACCACAAGGACAAAAACAATTTACCCTAGACCATTTTATTTTTTATAATGTGCTTTAATGAAGCTAAAGCTTCCCTGCTGTGACCTTATTATGTTTTCCAGCATCAGTGGGAAATAGATTATGTTGAATTGTAACAGAGCTCATGAAACAGCAGGAATTCTGAAGTATAAGATCAATTATTTTTTAGTGGTCAATATAGAAATAGGAAAAGCAATAGCTAAATCTATGAAGACTTTTGGGGAAAAAAATAGTTGAAAAAGCTAAAGTAAACAATTTTCATGTCAGTCAGTCTTACACAGGCCTGTTCTCACAGGACAACATAATATTCCAAGATTTCCAGTCCAGTACAACTTCTGGAAAAATGTATATTATATTATAAATATAATGATGCCACTTCTTTATGAAGATAGATACCAAATATTAGTTTGGTATCTTTGGTCTGATATACTCATACAAATATTCATTTTCAGATAATTCAGGTTAAGATATGATAGGATGAAACAGAAGTAGAAACCTACCATTCTATAAAATCAAGCTTGTCAATCAAGCTTTTCATTTTTTCTAGCATACACATCTCTTAAAATGCTCTTATAGTGAAATAAGAACAGGATGAAAAAATACATTACTTACGTTTGAAATAATGTAATGTCAGATTGATTTAGAAAATCAGAACGGAGAAAACCTGGTGGATTTACTTTCTCTTGTTAGCTGTATTTCAGTTTTGATTGAGTACTTTGTTTTTATGTTTAAAAGAAAACAATCAACAACCAGGTAATATTGAAGACAAAATCAAGTTAAAAAGAATGGAATTCTGCTTTCTGATAAAGTACTCGTGAGAAGTATTTATAATTTGAAAGCCTTTTTTTCTTCTTTTCTTTCTTCTCTTTTTCTTTAAATAAAAGTAAGCTTTTATGCATAAATTTGAAATTAAGGTTAGATTCCCCTCTCCCTCTCTAAGTCTCTGTAGTGCAAATTTGTGTCCACAAATGCATAAATTCAATCAAATGTAGATACAACTTACAGAGGACATGCTAACTATATCTCCGAGCTTTATTATCAGTGGGGTGCTGCCTCTAACACAATTAAACTCAATATCAACTAACATTCTTTAATCAAAACAGCTTTTAAGTAACTTACCAGCCAGTGCACTTCCATTCTTTCTTTGATCTCCTGCTTAATCAAGGGAACTTCAACTGTGGTACCTCAAAGTTAACTAAGTTTGGATCAGCTTTTTCAATGTGATTTAATTAAAAGATATGACTATGTCTGTGATTTATCATTTTAATGAGATTTTTACTTGACATTTTCCCACTCAAATGTTATTTTTTCCATTAATTTGCTGAAGTATCGCCATAAAGTCATATTTCCAAAGTTTCTGTGGCAGAAATTGTCCTTTAAATATCACTTATGTGTAAATCTGGGGAATTTATAGACTCTTTCACTAAGGTAATAAGAATGTAAATTGATAAGGATTTGTTTGTTTGTTTTCTCACAACACTGAAAGAATTCTGACTTTGCAGAGGCGGAAAGAAAAAATGAATGTTAACAAAGGTACTATGATAGTAATACCTGCACTTCCTGTATTGAACTAGCTTGCTGATGAGGAAGTGTTTTCAAAAACCAGAGCATTCCACACTGTATTGCTATTCTTGTTTGCACAGCACTGCCTTCAGTAGTGCCAGCATAATTTTCTACTCTTATGGACTCTTCACTTTCATTTGATTTGTAACGTTAGGCAACAGTTGTTTCTGTGACTCTGCCTTCAGTTATTCATGTGTAGAAATCACTAGAAATCTATTAAATTGCAATAAAATAGACATGTCTTAGAATTAACTAACGTTAAAAAAAAAGGATTAAAGCTTTCATAAAAGTGACAGCTAGTGTTTTGACTCTATGTTAATTCATGATTCACATTTATATATATATAAAAATGCACATATTTAGAAAATGCTTCTGAATATATTTTATATTTTTTTCTTTCCAAAGACATAAAATATACTATCCTATATCAAAAATATAGATTCAAATATGATACAAAGTCCACATAAAGTAATCCCATCATCGCAAAGCTATTGCAAAGAATAAAGTAGAATATATCCCACAAATTGCTAGATAAAGCAGGTATCGTGCCTTTTAAATCAATAACAATTCTTGAAATCAGTAATAACAGTATAGCTGGGGAAACATCCAAATCTTCTATAGGAAAGCCTATTAAGTTCATTTTTTTCTCATAATCAGATTATATTCTCTCTTCTTAAGTAGGTCAGACATTCAGCTACAAGCTGATCGTAATAACTTGGTCATCATGTCCCTCCATCTCTTCTACTATTCTGCACTGTCTACTCATGTGCTTTTCATTTTTTGTTAGTCTGAAGACTTTTCCTTTCCAAAAAAAAAATGTGAGTTGACTGTACTAAGGTCTGAATTTTGCATATAGATAATAGACCTTCAAATATATGAGCTTCCTGCTGTTTTGTCAATTTGTCCTGTTTGTTCTGTTCAAGATGCTGATGGTCTGTTATTCATACCAGACAGATTTCTGCATCCTTCCTAATTAGGAGCTAGATACTTTATATTCGCATTCCGTACAACTTTCTCTAACTCAAAGGGTCAGTGAGTAATGAGTAATGGTGTAAGCAATGCACTATTGAAACTGTTGGTTGATTGGAAGCCACACATGCTTTCTGAAGAATGAAAGAAAAAAAAAGGAAAAAAAAAGAAATCAGGAGTGGAATTTCTAAATAATGCACTTCCTGTGACGAGTCTCCATTCTATAAAAGGTACAAATTTGTAGCTAAATAGTATTACTCTTTGTGCAATTGTTGTACATATTTCTCTAAAGGTGGTGCGGCCTTGACTGTAATTATGACATGTTTTCAACCACCTGATGGTTTTATGATGCTCACAAATTTATTTTTTAGGATAGCATTTTGATTTCTAATGTCTTTTATTGATCCTACTCATTCCTAGAGCAAGAAAAACAAGCTGAGTGAGATTTCTGCGAGATAATGATCTGGGATTATGATAAGAATCTGTCAGCTAAATATAAATATTATCAGACTTCTGACTCCTTTCTCTTTAGAGGTTACTCCTCTGCAGGCTTTTCTCTTTTAGTGTCTGAGTATCCTGCTAATCACTGCTATCCTGAGGAAAGGTCTTTGTAATGTCATCTAAACTCCTATTATTATCCTTTAAAAATACTATGTGTACACAACACAGACTTTCAGACATAAAATGTTCTTTTTCTATTTCTTCACAAACTACTTGAAACACAATTAATTCAAATTTTTTGATGTATGGAAGGAAGGAAGGAAGGAAGGAAGGAAGGAAGGAAGGAAGGAAGGAAGGAAGGAAAGAACAAAAGAAGTAAACTGATATTTCTTTATGATTGTCCTAAACTAAATATAAGCCTTTGACATTGGTTCTAGAAAAAGGAGATTTTTTTTCTTTTGATTTTCATTTTATCAGCATTTGCCTCCTATTTTATAAAATCCTAATGCGGATTTTAATTCCTATTTTAACTACTGGGCTTTTTTATTTCTTTGAGAAACTGGGAATTCTTTGAAGTCACTACAAAGATCCTATGATCTTTGTAGTGACTTCACCCAATGAATCTTGAATCAAAATATACATTTAAAAAAAATCTGATGTTGACATGTTTTGGAATATTTGGCATATTATTCCTATTTGCAAGAATCTGTGGATCTTGCTTTTTTTTTTTCCTTAACAGCACAATTCTCTCAGTGTCATGGTTTTATTGGGTGAAATGTAAACTTGAAGCAGCTCAGAGAAGGTATTTTTTGTTTGTTTATATCACATGATACTAAGGATCTGATTTATGAGATCCAAGGGCTTGAGGAACAACAATAAACTTAACAGAACTAACAGATTGTATTTAGGATCGTTACTGATATGATTTGTCACAGATTGTGGTTTGGTTTAGTCTTGTTTGCACTGTCTCTTGCTATAATCTCTTTCATAAGTATGTCAGCTTATGTTGTCTGTCCTTTCTACCAAGGATTGGTTCTTTGTTTTAAGTAGAGGAATATGTATGATCTGTAATTCTATAGTCGTATGACAAAGATGATTTTTTTATAAAACAGAGAAATAAAACAATGAATAATTGAAATATTGTCATAAGCCTATGAGTTTTCAACTTTCTAATGACTGAGTTGATTCTAAGCGGTTCTGATTTTATACACATTGTCTAATCATTGCTCCTTCCCGAATAAGGGATGCTTAACACTCTGATTAACATATAAATACAGAATAATGTATATGATTTTTCCACTGTATATCACTTCTGCAAATGTTGAACTCTTACAGATAGATGGTTATATGCTTTTAAGGCTTATGTCATTTAATATGAAGTATTAGGTGTACAAAAGCAGAATTATCCTGTTTATACTAAGTAAGCATAAAGACTATCCTAGAACCTTTGTCTTTGAGTTCTAATTAAAAAAAAAAAAAAAAAAGGTAAAATGATTAATTTGTCTTAGGGTGGGGTTTATTAGCTTTGTCCACCATCTATTATATAAATATTGAAGATATATTCTTGAGGCCTCAGAATATTAAGTGATCATTTGTCTCGCCTTTCTCTCTCCATTCACTATTATTAAACTTCTTAGACAGCAGCAAACAATTTTAGTTTGTGTGTTCAAATAATCAATGTGTGCTAGCTCAATAAAGTTGACTTGATGTGTGAGCCAATGTATGATTGCACAGAGCAGCATGTTCTAACTTCTGCGTAGGATCTGGAAAGTTCATTTAAACCTGTTTTGCAAAGGCTTTATTGTTAGATAGCAATTGCCATATAATGATATAACTGAAGTATATCAATTTTAAAAAAGATATATGTAGAAAAATATTTTCATTTTTCTTTAAAAAGACACTGGAAAAATAAACTGCCATAGTTTTTTCCTTTTTTAAAATATATTTAGCTTACTCATTTAACTGAAATGTGATTGCTTCATTTTCCAAATAGTCATTAGATATAACATAGTTCAGTTTCAGAAATAATGTGAAATGATAACTAGCATTAAATAAAAAAAAAAAGTGTCTCAACTACTAAACAAGTAGAATGGAAATAAAATTTTAAAATGTTGAGGTTTGCATACTTTTTTGTAAACTAGAAAAAAATACTTAATCACTTACTTAATTTATCATTTGCAATATTGAAATACCTAAATGTTTAGGCAGCAAATCTTAGTCGATAATATTAAAAACAATTTCTGTAAGGCTTTACGTTATATTTTAAAAATGTTGGCGTGGTAAAGTTTATTATGATATATAAAACAAATAGTTGACATACAATTTCAAGAACCTCTGCTCTTCTAGGAAAATGCAAGGTTTTTCAGTGTATTTGTGTTTTGATGGCTAATACATCTATGGTATTTCTCCATACGGACAAAGTACTGTCCCTTATGTATAACTATTTTCTTTCCCCACCAGGTTGGAAGTATAGTGGACTATGTATAAAGAGTTCTTAGTCTGCTTTCCAAATTTTGTTTTTGTTCCCAGTCCAAAATTATGTAAGGTATTAAAGAATCCTAAATGGTGAAGAGCGGTGATTTCTATTTTAGAAGCAGTAGGGGAGGAGAAAGTAGTTAGCAACTGCGAGGCTGTAAATTCTTAAAAGAACTTATCTCAAGCCATTGTATTATGCTTCCTCAGCAATCTTAGTTTCAGTGCCTCATCCAGACTACCTTGAATTTTACAAGAAGCCTTCCATTATCTCCTGTGGTCTTGAAATATGGAGATAATGAATAGCTACTTGTTAGGAGAACGTTTTGTGTATGTTCTACTGATACAGATTTTCAAAATTTTGAGGCTTCTCATTTTGTAGGATTTGGTAAATCAAAACTGAATCTGAAATTATAATGGTGAAAAAGGTTAGGAAATGTAGAAAGAATCACAATATCTAAAAACTAAAGAGGGAAGCATAGAGAAAGTGGAATCAGAGCTCAAAATCATGTTACATGAAAAACTAACATGAGTACTGTACAAGAGAATCAGAGAAAATGATTACAGTGAGAAAGCTGAAGGCACAGCATGAGACACAATTAGTAAAGAATATAAAGAGTAGTAAAAATAACTGTGGTACTGCATTAGTAGAAGAGAAACAGCAGGAATATTAGTTTACTATCAGTGGAAAAATATATTGACAATGATGAGAAAATAGGATTGTTCACTACTTTTTTTTTCCTTCTAAAAGTCAACTACATGGGCAGTTACACAAGCTGAACACAGCGGTGTGAGCTCTCATACTAAAATAAGGGAACATTTAGAGACTACTTGGAAAATAGCTGGCATGTTCTCACACGAAGATCTATACAGAGAATGTTCCAGGAAACTGCAACATTGTGGGTATATTTCCAGGTTTAAAGAAAGAGCAGAGAAATGATTAAAGGTATGTAAAATTAGCTTCAGTTTTCAGCAAAAAAAAATCAGAACGGATAATAAAATAAAATGTATATGCACACCTGAAGGAAAACAAGTAGATGAGAAACAGCCAACTTGAATTTATTAGAAGCATATCATGTCAAGCCGACTTAGTTTCCATCTAGAGCAGGCTAACATATCTTTCAGATATGTTTCTTTCTAGAGCAGGCTAACATATCAGAGAAATATAAGCAGTAGATGTCAGTATCAGCACTTTATTAAGGCTTTTGACATTGTCTTGCACTATGTTTTCATAAGCTAAAGTAGGAAGCATTGTGGCCTAAGGGATTGTTTCATAACAAAGATCAAAAGTTGTTTGGGTATTCTTACCCAAGACTATCTATCAGTTACTTATCATCAAAACAAGTAGCATTTGTTGTGAAGCTATGGTAGGCCAAACATTGAACAGTCAACCAACAGTGTAGAATTTAAAATATGTCCTATTACTTTTACATAAAAAAACTTATTGGATGAGTTTGGGGAATTTGGGGGTGCAAGATTAAAGTACTGTGACAAATATTAAAAATATATACATAGCTTTGCAATATAGCATAAATACATTTAAAAAGTTATACTTTATAACAAAAATACACAGAATTAACTCTGGAGAGAAAAATGACCACTTGAATAGTCTAGAGAATAGCAAGAAGGGAAATAAAAGGTACAGAAAGTTTAATCAATGACATTAGGTTGAAACAAGTTTGGTTTGGCAAAATCAGAGGAAAAGAATTTAGGCAAAAATAAGAGTCTTCAAATAGTTAATAGAAATCTGTAATTTTTTTTTTTTTGGTCCAAAGTGGTGGCTAGGAGAAATCCTTATATTGCATATAAAATGTACATTCGATCATGAGTATTACTTTTTAATGATAAGGCTAGTTTGTACAGGCTGTGGAATCTCCCTAACTTGAGATCTGTAAGAATAAATTTTAAAAATATGAATGACATAGTTAATTCAATCAGGGAAAGGCATAAAAATCCATTACAGATTTGCTTTCTATGATAGGGTCTATTCCTTGCACAAAAATATCCTAATTATTCTTTGATGATGTTTTCCAAAGGATAGACAGTCAGGCTTTATTCTTTCCTTTTAAAGAAAAGACTTTAAAGTGCTAAAAAAATTACATAATTCCATAATAATATCAAACTTTTTTTTCATAATTCAAGGTTATTTTAACTGATCAGACAAGCAGGCTTTCATTTTTGCATGAGACTTTTAAGATTGTCATTTAGGTAGTGTCATTATGTTATATTTGCATGCATAATATATTAAAAGATAATTCATTTTGAGTGAGCAGGTCATGAAATGTATTTAATTTAATGCTAGACTACTTCCTGTAGCAGTTGTCATTTATTAAAATACCAGCCCTAAATAAATGTGCATACATTTGCAAGAGGAAAAAATCCTCAGAATTTTTTGATTACTAAATTGGAAAGAGTATTTATCCTTCAAACCTACAAACTTCTCCTTAAAATCCATTAATCAGCATGTTAGCCATCCATGGCAGAATTTTATGAAAAACACCATGCTAACCACACATTTGACAGACATGCTTCTTCAGGTAGAAATCTGTCTCCCTTATTTAATTTATGATGAACAAAGTACGTGCATCAGCAATCAAAAACTATTACAGTCTGTAAAAGCAGCAGTTGAACTTTGCATCTGGGTCTGCTGTTCATTTCTGAAAGAAGATGGAAGAGGAAAATGGGTTGTTCACAGGAGGCAGACTACAAAAAAATGCTGTTAGATAGGCCTCTCTCCTTTAATAGTTTCATACTGTATTGACTCTGTAGTATATAGATGGCAACTTTCCTGAAACTGTTTTTAATTCTTTTCTTGGTGACTTTACTTCCAAATGGCATAGGCAAGAATTACTTTCTCCCTCTGCGGAAGTGTTTCTACATCTTTTAAAATTGGATGATAATTTTCTTTTATGTTTTTGTACAGGTAAAACGTGACTCCAGGAATCTGTGTATCCATTTGCACAGCTGATAACATACCTGAGAGTGTTTTATTTTATTTGATAAGCATTTTTGACTAGTGACAAAAGAAAATCACCGTCATTTTTCTCAGAAATTAGATCAATTTCTTTCAGGTGGTTTCCATGCTTTGGTTTTATCTTTGATCAATCTAGATGTGAATGTATGGCTGACCACTGGGCAGATTAAATTGATGCAAAAAGTCATGCAAAATATGCAGTATCTTTTGAAAAGTTGCAATGTTTATGTGGAGTTGTATCTTGACATCAGCTAGACAACCTGTAGGAATCTCTATATTACTTTAATTTACTATTAACCCACTTTCTTATAATATAATGTGTATATATCAAATTCAGATAAATTCATCTTCTGTTCCCTCAGTGTTCCATCTCAAAACTAGATGGAATCTTCCTAGAAAGACCCTTTTCTCATTCTGAAGTGGAAGAAAATTGGGTTTTGAAAAGTGACTTGTATATGAATCACCTTCGATAGCAGGTCCTAATGTCTAGATGATTGAAGTAGTGGTTTAATAGATATTATCCCAGAATGTAAGTAGAGGGAAAAAAATAGTAAAATATTCAGAATGTTTTGAAATTCTGCATAATGCTTGTATTGATATAAACACTTCCCATGATATGTACAAACCGTAAGACAAGAAACGGAAATAGCTTCCTAGAAAAGGAGAAACAAGTTTCAAAATGTTTAGCATAAATATTAAATAAAGAAAGTTAAATATGGGCTTCTCTGGTCCCCTTCTAAAGCTTAGTTACTTTTGGGAACATTAAATTCTAATGTTTAACCATAACTTTAAGTAGACCAAAACTAAGATGCATGGGAATAAAATTATTCAGAAATCCTGAGTGTGGATTTTGATTTGGCAGAGTAACTCCTGTTTTCTTCCTCTACTTTGCAGATGAAGGGTATTCTTATCTGATACACTTCATGGATTCTCCTTTTGTGATATCTGTCTAATCTATCCCTTCCTCACATAATGTATGGAGAAAGGTGATATACTTGAGAAGAAATACTCTAAAGCTCTTGTTTCTATATGCCATCCTGGATTTTCCAGATTAACCAGTTAAAAGAAACTGTATTAGTTAAATCATGTAGAATGATTTTGTTTTTTGAAGTTTTGAGCACTTGAAAAAAAAACACGGACACCAACAACATATATTCAAAGTATGTCATATATCTAAAAGACAAAATATGTTTTTTAATCGGCAACTAGCTAGATTTCAATCAAGTAAACCAACCAGACAAGACAGAGGAAAAGAACGACAAATATCAACGATATCTGAGCTGAGTGATGTTAAATGTTTTGCTCAGAAGGAGATAACTTTTTCTAAATTTGTGATTTTTCTGATTGCAAATCATAATACCCCAAAGTGAATGATTAAA
>JAUBNY010000185.1:4212443-4224000 GCA_032275445.1 Crypturellus soui
AAGAGCAGAGGATACTGCTTCTCAGAAATGTCTTCTCCTTGACTTTTATTGATCCCTAAGATGTTGGAATGTCCTGTGGAACAACACTTGGACAGGCCACCAGCATTATCTTTGTTCTGTGCTGTGGGTTCGCTTTTCTTTTCCCTTACCTAAGAAGGATATCCTCTCAGGGTTACCTCAGAAGGATTTGGGGAAAAAGAAAATCCCAAGACATAGGAGATTCTAAAATAGCAAACTATGTTCTGAACTGAATTAAACTGGATTAGATAATTAGATTATATACTCAAATTTAACTAATACTCATTTATTGTGCTTACTTTAGAAAGATATATAAATAGTAGAAATTACTATGAGTAATTCAAATTCATGGTTAGGAGCTATCCTTATATTTTAAAAATATTTGCACCTAGATCATCTATTGTACCGTTATGCTAAATCACATGTGGCAAAGCTGAAATAGAGGAAAGTTAATCAACTTATCTGAGAGGTTTATAGACTTAAAATTTTAGTAACTGATAACTCGTGCCTTTAACATATCTTCATGCAGCACTGAAGTGAAGCAACATTTATGATTGTAATGAAATATAGTAATCATACATAAACCTGAAAATTAAAACAGGTTGTCAGGTCTCTTTCTTTTTTACTGGCATCCTTTTTCCATATAGCTGGGAAAATGTTGCAAGTGCAGAGATAGCACAGGAAGCTATTTGCCATCCCTCTGGATTTGAATAACATTATTGGAAACAGAGAAAGAGGACACAATCAGAATTTGCTGCATTGTGGCTGTCTACACTAGCAGATGGTCTGTTGAGAAACATTCCCAGCTGGTGGTCTTTAAGAAAATAGTATAAAACTCAAAACTCTTCAGGTGCTCTGCTAAGCTGGTCTCCAAAATCCCTCTTGGGCTATAGCCAGAGACAAAACATAAACAATTGGACTTTAAACAACAAAACAGCTCGCTCTAAAGAAAAGTATCTTCCAGAATAGGAAAGCAAAAACACTTCGGCAGTTCTAAAGAACAAAGTAGATTCATTCCTGGGAAGCTGTAGTAGAGAACCTCATCTGACACTTTGGTATATTAGGAATACAAAAACAGTTCTTTCATTCTTACCCATGCTGTTTTATACTTCAAAGACACCATAAAAACAAAAATGTGCAAATCTATGGTTAATGGTTTAATCCAGGAAAGAGGGAAAAAAGCAAACAAAATAAAAGCACTTAAAGCAAACAAGCTGAATTCAAAGACTGCGGACAAATTCGACTTCTGGCAATCATACTTTTTCAAAAGTCAGTAAATTTCCATCACCTTGCCATTCTGACTTACTGATTTTTAAAAGTTTAGATAGGACAAATTTAGAATTACTGAACTACTGAAAAACATTAGGTGTCTTTCTTTTTATTTGTAGAATTTCCATAAGCCCTGATCAAGCAGCTATTCAATTATATTATATTCATATACCTGTATTATTCTCCTTATATTCTATAAAGTTAAAAGATTGTCCTGAATTGATTTTCACGCTCTTTGTCTCATAGAAATTTAATCTCTTACTAGTTTCTACACTTTTCTGCTCTTCTGTAACATTAAGGCTATACATATTACACATGCATTTAACTGATTTTTTTTGCATGATTTTATTCTAGAAGTAATCATTGTCTGCTCACAACTGTTGCTAAAATTTGATTCATTGCAATATAAAAATATAAGGAGTAGCATTATACAATTCACTTTCCCAATGAATATACTTATCCAACAACATTTTTGTTTTGGATGATGCTTTCCCCATACCATTTTCTCTCCAATCCTTCAGTGACTGTATGCAGTATCATAAAGCATCAGATGACCTTATGAAGTTTGATATGGACTGTTTCATTTCTTCCATAGTGTCTTTTTCTTTTTACTAAATTCTTGTCCCTTGCTAGTAGAAAGAGGACAGTAATTGCTTTTTGAAAAAGAAAGTATTTTGAAGCAATTCAAAATACCAGAAGTGTTCAGGAAATGGAAATCTTGAAATAAATATGTATCATTTAAAGTTCAGACATTCCTGTTTTGGTTTTAATATTTTCATAGAATGGAGTTCCAAATTTAAAACAAGAAACAGAAATATTGCAAAAGGACAGCAGCAGGGAGGGATAACAAAGCCTGTGGGTGTCCTTAGATCTTGGCGCTTACACTGTTTTTGCCCCCGGTAACTCTGGCTATTGGATACATACACGTCTGATATTGTGCTTAGTGCTCAAAACACACTGCTGTGATGACACACAGACAGCTGTCCTTGAGAGGCCTTTAGGAGACATGCCCATCTCAAGGTAGAGGTACAGATACATGATACAGCCTAGAGATTTAGTCTGTGTTTTCTGCAGAATAGTGCTGTTGCTGATGGATGAAGTGAAGATTTTATTTCACAGTCTTTCCCTCCAATGTCGCTCCACCATGGTGCAGATTACTGTCACTAATCAGAGGGAAAGAGGAAAAGAAGAAAGAAAAAGAAGAGTCTCCTGAAAAATGGAGCTCTCAGTATTTGCAATCCACTCAACCAAAAAAAAAAAAAATCTCACTTTTGGAGAAGGGAAGAGAAAAGAAAGGAGTCAGCTGATAGAAGTGTGGAAAACTGTGCATTGGTATTGAATCGTGTGCATGGAGTAGGGAGCTGCTAAGAGCAAGCCCTGCTCTAGTTGTCATACCGATAAATTAAACAAAGAGTGTGGATACTCTCATGATGACATTTTAAGGTCATAAAAGAATTATGTAAAGGGCAGAAGTTTATTTTAAAATGAATGAATGTTGTTGCTTGTGATATAATGATAAAATGTACATACTATTCTAAACAGGCTTTTATGTAATATGGCAAAATGATTGGCTTTATAGCAAAATATTTGTGAGCATAATTTCCATGCACAGAACATTGATTATGTAAAATGTTTGATAGAGTAGGTGTGAATGGGTCTTTGGTCAAAAACTTATTTTTTTTAGATTTGTATGTCAGAAGGATCCCTGAACCAAAATCAAAACACAAAATTAGCCCAAAATTAATTTTGACGATTAAATTCATAAAATTTACATTATAGTAGGTATTTTGAAAAAGTTCTTAAGATATGTCGCAATCTGATTTTTTTTTGCTTCTTCTGATTATGGGAATGTATGATTATCTTAGTTGTATTACATGCCTTACAAATATATTGTTATGCTCATAAAGTCTTAAATGTGTTATGAAACCACTTTCTTTAACCTCATATTAAATCACCTGTGCGATCATTTTTTGAGGATCTGAAAGTTGATATTAAGGACAATGACAAAGTTGGCCCAGGTCTTTTTGCATATGATTCCTACCCATTCGCTACTTTGAAGCAGGAGCATGGCAGACTTCTTCCATGAAATGTGGAAAATGAAGCAGTTCTCACTTTTGCTGATACTAGCATCACATAAATACTTTTATATAGTTCTGTTATGTTCTTTAACTTGTAAAATAACAACTGTAGATTTTTTTTAATACATATATCGTAATGGAAAAATGAGTCTGTTTACAAATAACTAAGCCTCATGCCTTCTATGTATCTTGTCTGCAGTAAGCAAAGTGTGACAAACAGATCTTTTAGATTCCCATCATTTATTTTAGGAGCAAGGTAGTACTTATACTCACTTGCCATACAGTCACGTATGATGAACAAGTATTGTATTACAGCAAAAACTATCACATCCATCAGCCAGTTTTGAGTATTCTAATATTTCTTTCATTATTTTTCAAGTTGATAAAGAAGCAAGTACATAGAATCCGCCCTGAACTGTGCACCATGCAGGAGTGTGAAAGGAAACTGAGAGAGCTGAAATAATGCCACTCATTTTTCAGTTTCATTTTGCTAACACTTCTGGGATTGGAAGAACGGAGACTTAGAATCTAAGAACATTCATTAAGATATTGCAAAATATATAAATATGTTAAAGGTTTACAGAGCAGAAAATTTGTATCTTCACACCCTGCCCTCCGCAAATCATTTGAAATCTCAATTATAGATACAATGCACAAATTATCTGAATTTTATTACTATTTTATCTGAATTTTATTACTATTACTACATAAAATTTATTACTATTGAATGCATAGAACTTTTCTTTTTGGTAAAATAATATCAGAGGCAAGATCTATGTTACTTGTGAGCGTGTTTGCCTATATTTCTTTGAAATGGTTAGACCCAGCTTTATTCATAAACTGAAAAATACCTTCTCCATGAATCCAGCTTTCAAAAGACGAATACTTCTTAAACATTGTCAAATCTCTTGTTCAATGATCCTGTTGCAAATGAATATATCTCTGTAAAAATTCAGGGAATTAGAGATAGCTGTGATGGGAGACTGACAAATCAGACCAAATTTATACTCTAAACTTTACTAAATTTATTTAGGAGCAGCGCACTTCTTGCAGATGGCCAGTTCTTAATACATTATTAATCACCGCAATCTTTTTTTAGTCTTTCACAATCATATTCTAAAATAGTTCTCAATATATAACACCCAGGAGCTGATACCAGACAGAGAGTTTTAGTGACTAGGTCTGCTCACATGGTCCTTGGGGCCTCATCGCGCACATCATGGCCAAGGTCATTGGGGTTGAGAGCAGACAAGGGAAAATCTGCCTTCTCCCTGCTCCAGCTTTCCTGGTTTATGTGTGAAGTTTTGTGTTATTGCCCCAAAGGGAGACATCCTATCCTCTGCTCCTCAGAGTGATTTTTTTTTTTTTTTGTCTTGCAGTCACTCTTCTCATGTAGTGTCTATTGTGTCTTGTGCTTTTCTTAGCATTTGTCTGACAGCTTTTAACATCTGGGTGCTTTTTATGTGCCACTTTGTTTCTTCTTTTGGTAATCCCACCATACATAGAATTTAACATGACTATGACATAACAGTATTATAAAATACTTAAATGTTGTTATTTGTTATATATTATTACTCAGTTATGTTTGTTCTGTTTCAAAGTAACTTGAATGGTTGCTAGTTTTTAATCATTGTACTGATTTTTCATTTTGTGCTTTAGTTCTTGATAAATACACTGATTAGCGAATTTACAATTTGTAAGTGTCATAGCTTCTGCTTTAGACACAATACAAACTTACTGCATACTGCAGAGGGACAAAACTTGAGAAAAAGAACAGCACTGTGCTTCTCCTAAACCTATTGGATTCTAGGATTCAATTAAAAAATAGCAAAATTTTAAAAAGTATAAATATGCTTACAACCTATTTTTATGAGGATACAATAGGATCGAAAAATTTCCGTAGATATTTTAGTTTTGAGGGAATGTCAATACCATGAAATTCATAATAACATATATTTGTATTTTTTTAATATCTCAATAATTTAAAAATATTTGAGGCTGAATTTCGCATTAAGTCTATCTGTAAAATATTTATATTGCTCCTGAAAGTATTTAAAAAGTAAAAAAGTAATTAAAATATTTTTTCTGAATATAGGACCAAAGCGATCTTTCTCACTTTGTCCATGTGGTATTTGGTTCTACCAGTAAGACAGTCTTTCTCTTTTGTGCAAATCTACCTTAATCTGTGTGGTTTGAATATCATGTGCGCTCCCCATAGGCCTGTTTCCATTCTTCGATTGTCAGCTAACTCTAAGAAAGGCAAGAGGAATTTCAACAGAGTCACTACGTTCTGTAAGGATGAGAATGATATGAAAAATGAACTTTGGAAGTGACAGAAGATTACTGGGTCAATTTTCTGAAGTCATGAAAACACAGCTTTTGACATCTGGTTGATTGGGAAAAAAGATTTTTCTGGGGATGCACCCCAGTCCATTTGTAGCAAACAAGTATATGAACCCTGTAATAACTTTGCCTCGTAGGCTTGTTTGACTTTGGTTTGTTTAACAGTTTTATTGTTGATCTTGTTACTGTTTGTTTTATTTCTCTGTCTATAGTCATAACAGAAGACAGACATATCTATATTTTACACAATGGTGCAACACACACTTACAGCCCGGAGAAAACAAAACATTCAAAATATTACTGTCAAACTACAAGATATTTTTAAACTCTTGTACCATTCCATGATAATTACATTTACAAGTTTCAGTATGAATTGATCATGAAGTCATGATCAATATATATTATGGACAATAGAATAACAAATGATATGTAATAGGTTTGGGAAACATTAATATGAATAAAATTAATTTCACATAGCCTTAAAATTCTTATGCAGCTATCCATTCTTCATTGCTACAGTTTTGTAACAGTGAATTGGCTCTGATAAAACCCCTCAGAAATATTCAACAAAACAACCATTATGTTTTTTTGTCTGTTTCTCTTTGTGTGTTTTCATCTCAGTGTAACCTTGTCTGTTCCTTAACAGATTAAAAATAGAGTTAAGAATTGAATATAGTAACAGTTACCCTAGTTTTGTTTGGACTTTCAGTCCTCTTCCTCCTTTATTTATTAGAGTTATTGCTATGATATCAGATTGGTTTTCCACAATGTCATGGACTGGAAATGAATAAAAAATGCAATATGAGATAAGGAAATATAGCAAGATCAGTTCTGTTTTATTTTATGTAAGTTTTTTTTCTTTAAAAACTTTATTCTTAAAAAGTCTGAACGCAGAATGCTAACTGAAAGATAAAGAAATTGAAAGATCTATCTGAGGTAGAAAGCACATATTTTCTGACGAGATTTCAAAAGAGATGATAAGGCATATTGCAGACAGGCTGTTACAAATGACAGAAAATTCAAAGAAAACCTCCATAGAAATAGCAGTGAAATTATAGTAAAACAGACTGCTGTTCAAATGGAAAGGATTAAAAACATCTAACCTGTGGAGGACTGAGAGAAAGAAATTATACTTCTACTTAATGCTTAGATGATTAAAGGAATTATTGCAAGCATTTATGTTTTTGAGATGTTTTTGAAGGCAGATGCCAGAGTTCTCTGACCTGAACGTTGGTGAGGCAACCCCCTAGAGTCTGCCAGATCAAACTCTGTCAATGGGAATTTTCGAGCGGAGTATCAAGATGATGCCAATGTTAAAACGAGTGATACTTTCATTACTGGCATAATGAATGACAATAAAATGAAAGAAATATAGTTAGTTCTTATCTAAATATTAACCTATTTAAAATCCAATCTTAAAATTGAGGACAGGGAATTGAAAAGTGGAGTAGAAATTCTATATCACTTGTCATTTCTCATCCTAAAGTGTATGGTCATGGTATCAGTGTTCTCCTTAATAAATCTTGTTAAGAATAGAAGAAATGTGATGAACAGTGACAATTACAAAATACGCACAGACTTTCAGTGCAGTCTGATGAAAAGTTTTCTGAAAATTGCTGGTTAATTTTGCTTTTAACTATGATTGTTTCCTCTTAAATGTACTAACATTGGCTGCAACTAGATGTACTGCAAATACATTTGTGTTCTATATGTGGTTCAGTTTCACTGTGGTTCAGTTTCACATCCCACTGTAGAAAGTCTATGTTTGCATTAGAATGCAATTTAGAGCAGGGAGAGGGAGGATTAGCTGGTGCTAAAGTGTCTACAATGACTCATTACAAGGCTTGGGGTAAGACAAAGGTATGTAGGACTAGGAATAATCTGTTTTGTTGCCATAGACATGACTACCAGGCATGTATTTCTAAATAATCCAAAAGTCTTATCACCAATTTGGACTTTTATGTCCATCTTAGCATTTGAGTTCATTTGTTTTTCACCTGGGTGTAGCCGTTCGTTTGACTTCCCCTGAATGAAGATCAAATCCGTGTGCATTCCATGAAGAAAATGTGGTGAGTGGGGCTGACAGACTGCAATCTATTTTTTCAAATCATGATTCTGCTCTGAATAGAAATGCTGATGTAGCATTAGCCAAAAGTGAACAAATTGGCCTGGGAATTTTGGGTACACAATATTGCCAATTGTTTGGAGGTGCAGCATTACAATATCTGTTTCTCATGCTATAGACTGAGAAAATTTCTTTCGTATCCTGAAGCAGCCTACCTTTAGAGATAAGAACAGAGAAGAGATTTGGCTATATGGCACAATCTCCCCTATGAGTTACTGTTGGGGACATTAGTCAAAACAGTCCTTGCCCTGTGAAAATGTGCAGATTAAGGTTCAAGTTAGCTCCATTTAGTATTATATGTGGATAGAGATCCCTGTAGCCATTGCACTGTGATTTGTTTCCATTGCTGGAGAATTGTGAATTATACAGATTACCTCACAGGGGTACTGATAAAATCTTTTAGCAGAGTGGAGGTCATACCATGTACTTTATACTGATATAAGATATTATTAAAATCTGATTCAGAAATGCATTAGACACATAAATGTATTAGTCTAACTTATCTTTTTTTCATGAATCTGCAAAAGGAGAGATTTTCTTTACTACAAGTCTTTATAATAAGTCCCAGAAAGAACCAGAGCATATTCTAAAAATGATTAGAATAGTTTTATTGTGCATTAAATCTATCACATTTTATTTTGAATTCTTCAAAGTCTGTATTCATGAAACATATAAACTTTTCTGAATCTGATTTCTTTTTAATTTTAAAAATAGGGCAGTAAATAGAAATGAAAGTGGAAAGAAAGAAACAGTTAAAAAGAACATTAAATATGGTAGCTGATCCCTCTATGTATTACTTTCTTAGTGCAATGTAGACAAATGCATACCTGTGTTTTCATAAAGCTTGATGTGGAAGACAATTCTTAAATTGAAATCTTGTATTTACAATATCATGAATTTCAGCTTTGCTTCCCTATTACTACCTGAACTATTCTATCTAATGTGTGTATGATATATTTATTACATCTTTTGCAAGATTTTCTTCATTTCAAGGCAATTTTAATTTTATTCTATTCAGACAGAACTTTGAACTGGAAGCTGTAAAACAAAATATTAAAATAAACGACCTTTTGTTATGTTTTGTTATGTTTTTGGTGTTCAATGAAGACTGACCCAGCAGTCATTTAGGATAATAATGCATATTCAAATGTATGTAGTTTCAATTCCAGCCTCTTGAAACTAGAATTCTGAAAACAATTGATCTTAATTCTATATTCCTTGCATATCATCACTGAGTTCACTGGTAATTATATATATGCAAAGGCTAGACCTTCTTTAAATTTCTGTTGTAAAAGCCAGTCCAGTGTCAGCATTCTTTAGTACAGGAAATTGACTAGAAAATCAGTGTGCAGAAGCAGAGCTTAAATTATAGATACTTTCAATACAAAACTGATATGTGCCCTATCCTTCCTGTGCTCTTAAAAACAACTTTTTGCAACACAGGATATTTTACATAATTTTATTGTTATTGTTTCCTTGAAGAAGGACGCAAAGCAAAAGTCTGCATGGCATGTATGTGTTTAAGAACCTTTAAAAATATTTTATATTTTTTGTCATGTTATATTTACTCAATTTTCATAGAAAAAACACTCTATACTTATCCTGTTCTTGTACTACTGATAAAATGGTAGGATGACTTGCGTCCAACAGCTGTGTCACAGTTATTACACTACAGTTATTTTGTTTTAAATATTGCCCTGTTATGCTTTTGGGATGTGTTCTAGAAACATATAATAAATTAGCAGTTATCATTAGTGAATCTATAACCTATTTGTTCAATGCAAAATAATTCCTCCAGTGAGTTCACATCAACACAGATGGATTTGTGCTATACAAACAGCAGCAGATTGAGATAAAAATGCACTTTCTTTAGATTTCGTTTGTTTTTCTAGCAGAATTACAATGTTTGATACCAGTACAGCAGCAGCAGCAGCAAAAGCAGGATGCCAGAGACCAAGCCCTGCTATTTGCTGGATTCTAGGACCCAGCATAGAAAGTAATCTCAACGCACATCTGACATGCAAAAGAGGAAGAAGTTCACAGCAAAGGTCACAGAGTCATCCGTACAGTGAGCAGTCTTGGCTTATCGATCCACAGAAACACTTACATGCATCGTTGGTTTTAATAGCTGTCTCAGCACTAAATAGCATCTGCTTAAAATGATATGCAGCCACAGAAATGGACTGCAATAATAACCATTGTTCATATGTTTAAGAAATAATGCCTGTCACCCAGAAGAGCCATTTAATTAACATCTTAAAAAAAAAAACTTGAAATAAGCAGATAACTAAAAGTACTTATTAACATTATTTTCTTAATAATACTCTTCTATAGCAGAGAACTGAAGAACAGTGTTCCCACAGAGAGGGAGGTGGTTCTAGTTACAACACTCTTGCTCCTTGTGTTTTACTGTTTATGTTTTTCTTTTTTTCCTGGCATGACTTTGCCATCTTGGACCTCTATAAGGTCAACAAGACAGAGAAACATCCACAGATAATTAAGAACCTGAGTATACGTAAGCAAGAACTTACTCTTTACATACTGGGGCACACCAGTGAGTTTCAGAGTATAGATTTCAGTCTCACTGTGAATACCTTTTCATATGGAAAAGACCGCAGCAGAGAGGAAACTACTGCAAAGTTTATTATTACATTTGTAGTCAAACTTATCACTGTGAAGAGAAGATAACTTGGTTATAAATATGTATGAAAATTCATGAATGTTTTATATGGCTTCCATACTTGAGAAAGCATTGAAGAGGATGACTGCTACTCACTGCTTGTAGGTATTTGCCATATGTTAGTTGTGATCACAGTTTCTGCCACAACTTTCAGAACAATATGAGTTTTTCATGCTACAGATAGCATCCTCCACTGGTTTGGTTTCAGTTGTTTGACTGCTTCTTTGTGGTGCAGTTTGTCCATGTTAGCTGGCATATCCTCTTCCATTAACGATGTTTTTCCATAGTAATGCAAGTTTCTTCTCAGATGTAGTTTCTGATAACGTAGTATGCTGTATCTGCAAACCGTTTCTGTATCTGCTGTATCTGCATACTGTTTTTCAGACAAAAAAACCCCACATCTTAGTGCACAATAATATTTCTTTGTTTTCCTACTCAGAGGGAATCTTTCACCTTTGCAAGTAGGTATTCACATCCTCAAGCAGGCATTGCATATTTAAAATATCAAAGCTGCTGATCTGTAGATTTTCTGGGAAAAAAATATATATTACCTGTTATTATCTTTCAAGCTGTCTTCTGATATTTCATATTTCCCAATGCATTAATTGAAATATGGTCTTCAATTTGCTGAATATGATAAAATGTCCTCCTATCAGTATTTGTGCTCGAAGTAAGTGCCACACTGCACTGTCACCGGAGTGACACATGGTAATCCTTGCTGTAATAATCCTTGCTGTTTGCTCAAAGGAGTTGCTCTAGCTGAAAGATTAGGACATACACAGAAATTGCTAACAATGGACTGCAGGAATAATGCTATAATAGTGCAAAGAGACTATCTGAAATTATTCTTTGAGTTGAGAGTCTAATTAAAAAATAAAAGTTTTTATTGAAATTGTCAATGTTTTATTGAAATGTTTTATTGCTTTTTTTTAGTTTTTGCTACTCAATCTGACTAATTTCTTCTTTCTTTTCTTCTTTCTTTTCTTTTCTTTTCTTTTCTTTTCTTTTCTTTTCTTTTCTTTTCTTTTCTTTTCTTTTCTTTTC